>VZTB01001199.1:276726-332623 GCA_013397245.1 Thryothorus ludovicianus
GTCAGTGGAAAAAAAAAAAAAAAAGAAGAAAAAAGGTTGTCTGAAATTTTATTCTGATTGTCTTATTATTATTTTCCCCATTAGTTCTGTTAATAAAATTTTCTTTTTATATTTTCAAGTTTGAATCTGCTTTGCTTTCTTTCCTTTTAATCCTATCTCATAACAGAGAATAAATCCTCAACACCTGGGTTTGATATCACAGCTTGATGTGGTACAGCTCAGCCAGCCTCCGAACAGTTGCAGGAGACGCAATATAAAAGGTTTTCTATCTTGCAAAGTCAAGGCAATTTGTTAAACTTTACAGAAAGCTCCCACACCTTTTATTCTTCTCAGACTCATACCCATCACATCTTTTCCAGCAACACTGAAAGCTCTCCACTGCAGCCAGTCCACCTGCCATTCACCAGAGATAAAATAGCTTAAATGCCTTGCATTCCTGTTATTTGGGTTTGTTTCCCATTTCTATTATAGACTTCAGCCAAATCACCTCCTTTCTCCTTCACCTACCCCATATCTCAGGCCTAAAACAGGGATAATGACCTAGCAAAATCCTCTGCTTGCATATTGCCAAGAAGAACACTGCTCCTAAAGGGAGACACAGCAGGGCAGAGGCAGAAGGAAGATAAACAGTTATTCAGTGACAACCTCATTCTTACACAAGCCAGTCTCTTTTACCTACATGGAGAAATTTAGGACATTTTTTACTGCTTTTAAGATAGCAAGTTGCGATCATCTAGAAAGTAGAGGCAGGTTTGCTGAAGGACCAAGAAAGAGGTAGCAAGAAAACACTAATGAAAGCTCTTTTATATCTCTCACTATTTTAAGATGCAGTCTTTGCTGGGCACTGTCTCTAACACAACCTTGTAGAACATGCAGAACAATCTTAGAGTCTTGAAATAAAAGCACTCATGTAAGGGGAGTTTAGATGTTTCACTTCAAACAACTGCAGCCCTGCAATTCTGCCCAGATTTTCTTCCAAATTAAAACAGCTCTCCAGCCCTGTGAAAAATCATCCCAACCTACTATGGTATGAGCAGGAGATGCACCCCTCATCTCCTCCTTAGCCTCAGAAAGAGAACAGTGCCAGACCACTGTCTCAGTCTGCCCTTGTGCTGCATCTTTATTTCTTCTCTGTCCTGGTCCAGCTGCTGCCCTGGATGGCAAATGCCTTCAGTGTGCTGCTGTCCCACCCTGGCCTCCATCTCAAACCTCTCCTCCAGATCCAGGCTCCATTCACATTTCTGCTCTTTCAGGCTATTAATTATAACCCAGTACTTTGCAACTGTTCCTTTAAGATCTCTTTTCTGGTCTTCCATCTTGCACATCTCAGCCTCCAAGCCTTCCTCACTGTCCTTCCTCCCCCTCTCAAAGTTTTTCCACATTAACTCTATTTCTTCCTCATAATAGCTTATCTGTTGGAAGGAGATAGGATTGGGATATTAGCACCATGCTCCTGAGAGCTTTCCTCTCCTCCAATAGCTCCAATTCAGATTGATCTATTGGTCTCACTCAACAGGGGACTTCCTTCAGGCAGTTCTGGTCCCTGCTGAACTTAGGGCAGCAATCTCTAACGAGCAGAAACCAGTGTGCCCCATTCCTGGCCAGCAAGCAGCATGGTTCTCCCCATTCCCCCTGTCTGCAAGGAACCCCAGAGAGGAGAAGGGAGAGCCCAGGGCATCATCTGCCACTGCTCCTCATATCCATCCTCCACTGCAGAGTGTTTTCTTGTCAGGATGTGGTGGTGAGAAGCTGCTGCTCCCCACAGCTCCCCTGTGAACACTGGAAACTCCAGGATGTGATGTGCACAAAGGCAAGACTATAAAGCAGACAGAAAATCTGTAGGCAGCTTTGTGCTCCTTGAACTGCTCCATCACCTGCATGGCAATTTAGGATTTTCCCTTGCAACTCAAAACCCAGTAAGCATCACAGACCTCTCAACTGTGATGAGAAGTCTGTGATGCAAAAGGAGTAAATGTGCAAACTGAGGCCTCTGCCAAGAACACACATGGCTGTCTGAAGAGGAGGCTGAGCTCACACTGTACCTCAGAGAAACAGGTTAGAAGTGTGCTGCAAGCCAAGGGTGACAAGGCTCTGATACAGCCCCTACCATTAGGAGACACCTGGCTGCTTCTCCTCTTGGTCCTGTCCCTGGTTTTACTGTGACAGCAACACTGAGTGATCTCTGGTTCCTTACAAGACCCACACAAACATTTCACAAGGTGACATTGATTTCCATAGAGCCTTTGCCAGCCAGTGGGGCAAACTCTCCAAACCCTTCTACCAGCTAAGATAGGCTGGAGAAGCACATGAAATAACCCCATACAAGTGATGAGGTACCACCCTGCTCCCCAGCCTGAACTCTCCCTGCAGCAGCCCTGTCGGAGCAGATGTCTCATCAGTCATGCTATAGCCATTGCACTTACCAAGCAGTCAAGACATCTCCCCTCACCTCACTCACCTTGGTTTCCAGCTGCACCTTCAGGTCCTGCAGCTGCTCTTGGAGCTGCTCCACTGGAAGTGACATTTCTGTAAACAAAGAAGCAGGGACAAGGCTTGGAGAGGGATGTGATGGCAGAGAGGAGCCCTGTAGGCTACAAGACAAGGGTAGGTCTACAAGACAGGACTGATCAGGTTGGTTGCAGCTTCATCTAGTCCATACAACCCCAAAAGATGGACATGCCCCATCTACCTGGCAACTAGTCCAAGGGCTGCATCAGCCCTCTTGGCCAGAAGTTTTTATCCAATGCTCAACCTGAATTTTCCAACCCACAGTTTGGGGCTACTTCCTCTTTATTGCATTGTTTCCCCAACATCTTCAACACTGAAAATCTGCCAGTTCATCCATAGTTGCCTAGTTCACAAGTTCCACCACCATCTCTCAAGTTTGGAAAACCCTCCTTTCCTCCATCTCCCTCCTCCCCACCACCCACCTTCTCCTTCTTCCCTCCCATGGCCGCCCAGTACCAGAACTGGTAGCAGTAGTTCAGGCACAACAAGCCTCCCCACACCCCCATGCAATCTTGGATCCAGAGGGAAATTTCTGCTGCTGAGAGGATGGGCATGGAGCCCTCCTGCAAGTTACCTGCTGCTGGCAGCCCCTCCTCAGCCCTGCTCCCCCACAGCTGGAGGCGTAGCCTTTGCAGCTCCCTTCGCAGTGCTCCATTCTGCTCGTACAGCACCTGAAACAAACACTGCTCAGAACACAGGACAAAGCTCCTGCAGCACAAAGAGCATGAAGGGCCTCCCCCAGCCCCAGCACAGCCTTCCCAAACAAAGGCAGGCATGAGAGAACTTGGAAGAGCCCAAGAAGAAATATAACCCCAGATTTCGAGGACCACCATCACTACACACTGTAAAGCACAAAGCAACTGCCCCTGAATGCAAAAGCACACAAAACCAGGGGGGTTGCAAGCACCTCAGGGAGCTGGGCCTCCTGAGACCTCCTGCCCTAAAAAACCATTGGTAGAATCCAACAAAGAAGAAATATCATGATCTCAGCATGAGCCCAGAGGTTTGTGCTTACATCCTCAAGACTCTCTTGTGGGCACATGGACTGGCCAACAAGCACTACTCTATGCAGACAAGGCAACCAGCAGGATTCACAGAAAAGCAAGGCCCACAGGCCTCTGGGAGGGAACATTGCCAGGCTGCAGGAGAAACAGAACAAGGTAAGAGGGTGCTGATCCCATAGGAAGCACAGCACGAGGCAGGTCTTGCTGGTCTCCTGGTGCCAGAGACACCCCAAGGTTAGCACAGGAGTTTATCCCATCTCCATCTGCAAGAGTTCCAGAGCTGAACATCAAGTAATGAGCCACCACACCAATGAGTGAGCCACTTCCATGGAGGTGTCTGGAGATGGGCAGCTGCTTGCCTCACTTCACATCCTCTATCCTGTACTGGAAGCAACAGCATACAAAGCATCCTGCCTTCTTCTGGACTGTCCACTTTGAGCAGACATCCAATTACATCCCATATCCTGCCACATAGGAAACTGATGTGCTGCAAGACATTATGAACTAGGACACTTCCACTTAGCAAATATTATTGAGCCAGCTTTTCTCACCTACATTCTAAACAGGAAAGGAGGACTGAGAACATTCAACAAGGGTAAAGGATAAAGCCAAGTGGGTGCCTTCACAGGGGCAGGTGAAGCCTGAAGGTCAAACCTTTCCACCCATCAGCACTCTCATGGACAACTCGGGGGCTTCTCAACAAAAGGAAAAATTGCAGCACGGAGCATATTCAACCCTCTGGTGCCCCCTGGAGCACTGCTGCACTGGATAGTGCTTCAGAATGTTTGCCTTTACAGCTAGGAGAAAGGCAGCCCGATGCACCCACAGAACGGCTTTGCTGAAAGTCTGCATTTCAGCCCTTGCTGGGGGGATGACTGTCACTGTCCCTGCTCAGGGGGGCTCCCCAGCCACACACAGCATCTGGGAACAAATGGGCAATGTGACAAGCACAAGACTCAAAGAACAAAGCACCCAGCACAAGCTAAAGATACACAAGTTAAAAATGCAAGATAGACAAGTTGAAAATGAGAGGAGGGAAACAGAGGTTGTGCTCATGCCCCAGGGAGCCCCAAGCTCTGAGAAGGAGCACAGCACCTTGCAGGAGATACAACACACACAGCACCAATTCTTGGACCACACACATACACACCAGATAGCTGGAGTGGCTTACCTTGACTCTCTAGCAGAGTTCAGCAGCAACAAGTTTTTTAGGGTTTTTTTTTTAGAGTAAGGGCAAGGAGAAGGAAGGGGAAAAAAAACAAAAAATATGGAAAACTTTAGCTGTTAATATGGTTTCCAAATTAGGAGAACAGCTTTCTCCTTGAGTTCAAGAAATCCAACAGAGCCCAGGGTGGTCTGTCCTTAACAACAGGGGTACATGGTTCCCTAAGAAAATATTTCATGGCTACAGGCAGGAAGGCATTTATGATCCACCCCTACTCTCTCCTGCCAAAATCCTAGCACAGCAAACAACACATGGTGGGCTGCAGGAGTGAGGAGACAGGACTCTGAGCAAGGTAAGAGGGATCCCTCTGCCCTGTGATCAAGTCTGCCTCCTTCCCTCAGGCCCAAGTGGCCAACAGAAGTGCTGCAGGGAGCAGCCCTGCCACACCAGCAGTGCTGCCCTCACGTACCTGGCACTGCCGCTCATACTCCAGGACAATCTCGGCAAAGCGCTCGCTCTGCTTCAGGAACTCTGGGCTGTGGGGCTCCCCCTGCTCCAGCTGCACAAGGGAACACCTCCCATCAGGAACATCATCTCCAAAGGGAGAGCCAAAAGCTCTGCTAAATCACTGGGGTCATGGTGCTACACCCATATGTTCAACAGAAGGCTCCCCAAGGGGCCCATCAGCTGTGGGATGGGTCAGAAAGAGGAGGAAAAATATTTTTCTCCACCCGTGAGACACCAAAGTGCAGGCAGGCTTTCCTGGCTAACAAGATCACAGACTCACTTTCTTCCCCAGATTAATCTTAGGAGTGGAAGATACTAAAACAAGCCCTTTACATCAATACTAGTGAAAAATAATTTTTTTCTGGAAACTGAACTCTATAAAGTTTTCCCTTAAAGCTTGCAGATTTGTAGAATTCTCTACAACTGGAAACTTTCCTCACACTTTTTTTTTTTTTCTCCCCATCTTCCAGGTTGTCATTAATGTGCAGGAGAGCTCACATAGGGGAAGACCATAGAACTGACACAAAATATGCAAGATAATTTTTTATTAATTCTTAAAAAGTTCTCATTTGACTGCAACAGAGAAAGGTTACCTTATCCTTCACAACGTGGTTGAGCTCTTTTTGCAGCTCCAACACCATTTCCTCAGATGCTGACAGTTTCTCAGCCATCTCCGTGACCTTGTTTTGTAGCTGTGTGTTCTCCTGCAGATAAAATGGAGATTTTTCTGATGCAGTGGGTCCTGCCATGGCAGAATGGGATTATCAGCCACACGTCCTGAGCAGGGAGCTGTGAAACAACTGGCATACCAGCATGCCAAACACAGCATGGTTCCCAGGAGCCCCTGGACATGGCCTGGTTTTGGCCAGGATAGGGTTGATTTTTGCAGTAACCAGGAGGGGATGTGGCTAAGGCTCAGATGTTATTCTGTACCACCTCAGTCATTCCAGGGGACAGAGGGAAGGCACTCTCCCTCAATTCCAGGGAGAAGGACATGCCTTCCAGAGAAAACCTAGCTGCTCTGCAATGGGCATTTTGCATGTCAATCATCCTCTCTTCTGTATACTTTTGTTGCTAACATTGTTGCTGTCACTGGTTGTTTCTTATCTCGTTGCTGTTTCCAGTAAACTGTTCTTATCTCAACCCATGGTTTTTGCCTTTTGTGCCTCCAATCCTCCTCTCCAGCCACTGAGAAGTGGTCAGAGGGAGTGAGCAAGCAGCAGTGTGGTTTGCAGAGCCTTGGGAGGAGAACTAAATAATTGGGGAGCACCATTCCTAAACCACGACAGGAAAGCACATTGCTGATCCCACATGGGCTCATCTCTCCAAAGGACAGGAGTGGGTTTTGCACAATCAGAGCTGGACAGCCCCACAGGATCATCTCTACCTCTGCTCTTTTCTATTGTGGTTTTCCTCACAGCTAACAAAGGCAGCAAGTCCTGAGCTATCTCCTTCTGTACTTCTGCACTGAACAGAGCTGGGCTAATCCCAGGCATGCAGACACCATCAACTCTGCCTTTGACATTGTCCCTGGCACAATTTTAGCTTTGGTCATTGTGTTTTCAGGTGTTACCAAGGGCCAAACCACTGCCAACAGACAACAACAGTAGTTTGGCAAAGGCATGGCAAGGTAACAAGCTCTGTATTTAATACAACTGTATGGATGTGGCTGATGATTCTTCTGCACAAAATTCCCATTCTTCCCAACAAGAGCAAAGTGAACCATCTATATTTGTCCCCACCTCTGCTTTGCCACCTCTGAAAGAGTGAAGATGTTTCATCCAAGGCAGTTTTACTTACGTTCATCACATGGTTCAGTCTCCCTTGCAGGTTGGCCTCTTTGCCCTGGAGGAGCCGTGTATCAGCCTCCAGCTTTGCCTGGTGACTCACTGCTTGCTGCAAAAGCAGCTCTTTTGCCTCCATTTCTGCCTGAAAATTCCTGGGGAAAAAAAGCAACACTGTTGGGACAGACAGAGCATGTTCCTGGATGGCCACAAGGTACAGACACCCCCTCTCACCATGCACAAAGCAGGAGATGAGAGCTGGGATGGAAGGATGCTGAGACCACACGGGGTGGTGAGGGATCTTCATGGCCTTTTCTGCCACTGACACATTGGCAAAACAAGTGGGAAGTTCAAAAGGGATGCCAGGATGTGTAAGCACATTTTCTCCTACCCCACCAGAAGAACCCCTCCTACCTGAGCTTGCTCTGGGCATGCTCCAGAGTGATGTACTGCTCATCCAGCTCCTTGCCCAGCTGCAGGCAGTGTCTCTCTGCCTTCTCCAAACTGAGCCTTGCCTTGTCCCTCTCCCTGGCGATCTGCCTCACCTGGGTCCTGCAGACACAGCGAGCAGAGCATGAACGGACCCCTCAGGCAGCCCACAGAAGGGCTCTCCTCACGGGGAGCAGTGCCCTTACCAGAGGCACTGCAGCTTGTATCTGTAGGAGGTGCCAGCTGCATGCTGGAGGCCACTCCTGGGGACCATGAGGGTGCTGTCCAAAGCTGCAGGCAGCCCTGCCAGGCTCACCTGCTGCTCCGTGCTGCTACTCTGCCTCTGCAAGAACAGCACAGACTGAGATCACTTCCTCCCTCTTCTAACAGTTCCAAGAGGATTTCTGTTGTTACACCATCTGATCACCCTCCAGTCTTTCAGGGATGAACCCCCCCATCTCACAGATAAGTCTGAATCACATCCATCCCCACATTCCCCCAGCCTTGGGGTGACCAAACCCATCCTGAACCTGCTTCTCCCACCCCAAGCAGCTGCTCACTTCACCCACCACCACTGATCCAGGCAGAACCAGAGACCCTGAGGATCCCCTCTAAGTTCTTCCAGGGCTCAGGTGGCAATGACAAGTTGAGGCTTGGCAAATCCACTGCCTTTGCTGATGCTGGAGAGTGATGTGGGCCTGGGTAGCTTGGCCAGAAGGACAGGCTGCTTCCCTGAGCATTCCCCTCTGATGCTGAGGGAAAAAACAGCAGGAATAAGTCAGTGGGGCCAAACTCGCAGAAGAAAACAGATGGTTTTCAATAACAAAGGGAAAGTTCAGAGACCAAATCAATACTGAAGAACATTTTAGAAACAACCCCAGGATGCCAGGGTTGTAGCTGCCATGTCCTGAGCTGCCCTCATGGCAGCTACAAGAGCAGGTTTGCAGGCACAGACCATTCTGTTTGGTCTCCCTGCTGACCCACCAACACCTTGTACCCACAGAAAGACCAGCACTAAAAGTTATATTGCACAGGATCTTGTGAAAACAGTCACATGGGGAATGACAGCCAATGTTTTGTTTGACTAAAGAGCAGAACCCAGAAAGCTGGTACAGAACCCACAACATTTCCAAAAGCACCAATTTTGTACCAGGTTTGGAAGAAGCCTGTCTTCAGAGAGCTGTTACCTCAAAGTCTTAAGCCAAAAGAACCTGAAACCATTCTTTTTTTTTTTTTTTTCTCAAGACCCTGGATTGAGCTGTCCTGGCTGTCAGGGTAAGCAGAGATTCACTTCCACCTCAGCACATTAACATGGTGCTACTTCAAAAGCAAATGCCTTGCCAGTCCTTGGAACTGAAGGCACTAAGGAGAAAGAAGTATTTTACATCCAACCAAAAAAAAAAAAAAAAAAAAAAAAACACAAAAAAAAAAAAAAAAAAAAAAACCCAAAAAAAAACGTGGCTGAAGCCTGTTCATGCACCAAAAAGAGGCCAAACTGCATCACATGTGAGGTGCAGAGACACTACAGAGACACTAGCACTTCTGAGGCCAATATTTGATGTTTTTCGTCTGCTAGGATGTGTATCCCTCTCCTTCCCACGAAAAGATGAGGCTCAACAGCCCCCTGCTGCTCTGTGTTACAATCCCACACCACCCAGGCAGGGATTGCTCCTACACGGCACTTCCCAAGGGAGCCTTGCAGTCACCCTGCTGTAGTGGCTGACCACAGATTGCATCTAAAAAATTGCTATCTTGCAAGTGAAGAACTCTCCCCAGGTCACCACCCTCAGATGCCTGACTGATGGCTATAGAACCACCCACTTGTGAAAAGAAGTATCTTGCCCTGAATTGTTCTCAGTAAACTGTTCTTTACTCTCCTTCGTTTTTGGTTTTTTTGATGTTGTTTTTGAGAGGAAGGTGGATTGTTTTGTTTGGTTTTTTTTTGCGAGGGGGACATGGGGAAATGGATGGAGAATCCTTTCTAAGTGTGTGATGTCTGGACTCATGTCTGGATTCCCTACAGGATCGTTTTAAAACGCCAAACACAAACGAACTGTCCTGTGTAGGGGACTGGTAATGGGGAGATGGAAATCACCTCATGGGTCCGCAGAACAAGGCCATCAACCAGGATCCTTGTTACAAACCTCATCCCAAGGAGCTGCTGAGCCTTGGCTGCGTAAGAGACACGGACATACCGTGGGAAACGGGGGCGCGCATCCGCGGGGACGCGGACACCGCAGCATCGGCCTGGCCCGGCCCGCCTCGGCTCCGTTCGGCCCCGTTCGGTTCCGCTCGGTTTCTCTCGGCTCCGTTCGGCCCCGCGCATGCGGAGGCGGCGCTCACATCCCTGTCCGGCGCCCTGGATGAGTTTCCCGGGCCGGATTGGGATGCGGGCAGCGGCAGGAGGCGGAGGGAGCTGACACTGCCTCGTCACTCAGCTCTTCATGGAGTGCTGCGCCCAGTTCTGGGCTCCTCAGGGCAAGAAGCTCCTAGAGAAGGTCCAGCGGAGGGCGGACAGAGACGATGGGCCTGGCGCAGCTCCCATGAGGAAAGGCTGAGGGGGCTGCGCCTGTTTAGTCCTGGGAGGAGAAGACTGAGGGGATCTCATCGGTACATACAGATGTCTCAGAGGGGCCGAGGGGATGGCGCCAGGCGCTTTCCAGTAGCGTCCAGCGGCAGGACGAGGAGCAGCGGCCGTACTAAAACACAAAGCTCCGCCTCAGCGGAAGGAACGGCTTGAGCATGGCAGGGCGCCGGAAGGGGCGGCCCGGAGAAGAGGAAGGGGAGGGGAGCTTTTAGCACTTCCCGCTCTGGAAAAGCTCTGGAGCCGGGCGGGGCCCTGCACGCGCCCCCCTCGGCCTTAAACGCGCGCGCTCTGCGCAGGCGCAGCAGCGGCGCAGGGGCGGGCGGCGCTTCAGGCATGGCGGGCTCTATGGGTTCTGCGGGCGGTTCGGCGAGGAAGCGGCTCTTGAAGGAGGAGGATATGACCAAAGTGGAGTTCGAGACGAGCGAGGAGGTGGACGTGACCCCCACTTTCGACACCATGGGCCTGCGGGAGGACCTGCTGCGCGGCATCTACGCCTACGGTGGGCGGCGGGGCCTACGGATGGGGAAGGGCCGCGGGGCCGGGCTCAGGACAGGGAGGCCTTTGTAGGCCGCGACTGGTCTAGAGCGGGGCCTTGCTGCGCCTGCGCGGCGGCCGCTGCGACCCAAAGGCGTGGCCTGCCCTGACCGAGTCCCTTGGCCCCCACAGGGTTCGAGAAGCCGTCGGCCATCCAGCAGCGAGCCATCAAGCAGATCATCAAGGGCAGGGACGTCATCGCCCAGTGAGTGCGGCCGCGGGCGGGGCGAGGGATGTCGGTCGCCCTGCCTTGAGGCCGGAATAGGATCGGCCGCCTGTAGGCCTGGGCTGGTGCCTGGCAGGGTGTGGGGAATAAGTTGAAATTGGTGAGACGCTGGGACGGGTTGGCCTGTGGATATCCCATCCCTAGAAATGCTCAAGGCCAGGCTGGATGGGGCTCTTGGCAACCTCGGATAATGGAAGGTGTCCCTTTCCATGGCAGGGGGGATGGAGATGGATGTTGTTTTAATTCCCTTACAATCCAAACTGCTCTGCGGTTTTATGATGTGGTAAGCAAAACAGTGAATTGCCTAATTTGTTGTGATCCTAACAGTAATTAATGCCAAATTTTATTAGGTTTAGTCACTGTAAAAAATACGTCTTAGAGACAAAGAAGGATATGCATCCCGCTGAAAAAGTCCTTTCTTGGTCACTAGTGCGGATAACTAGCCTTGGGCAGATGGCAGAAAGTTAAAATGCTGGTCTGATGAGGAGTGAATGTGCCAGAGCCGGGGACCCTGGGTGTTCTGTCCCTGATTTGCAGTTCTGAAAGCTGCTTGACAGCAGATCACACTCTGATCATAACAAGCCTTTGTTGGCACTCTTGTGTTCTTTGCAGTGGAAGGGTGGGAGAGAGCAGAAGGGTGGAATGTGTGGAAATTGCCTGTGCTGTTTGTCCAGACATGCAGAGTATTCACCAAACATCTGTTTCTCAGGTCACAGTCAGGAACAGGGAAGACAGCAACATTCTCCATATCTGTTCTACAATGCCTGGATATACAGGTAATCTCAGAGCAGCACATGCTAAAAATAATTTTGTTAAATCACTGGTATTCATAGTAAAAGTGTGATCTTTAAGAGTGAATAAATGAAGCTTTACTTTGAAATGTTTTAATTTTGGGCAGTGAATCTCAGACAGAATTCTGACTGAGAACTTCACCAGACTCTGTAAAAATTTAACTGTTAAAGCCAGTCTGGCAAAATAAGTTCAGATGATGTCTTGTAATCATAAAGTTATCTTTAACAGCTGACCTCTTTCACCTGTTAGGGCTAAGTTAATCTCTCAGCAAGCAGAATTGTCTTCAGACAGTCCTAATAGCATCATCAGCCTATCTGAACAACTGCTACACATTGCACAGAATCAATCTAAATTTTTGAGTGACAGCTGTGTGCTTTTGTTCTGCCCAGGGGCACCGTGTCCATCCAATGGTTTTGGATGTGTAGATGCAATTGAATAAAAGGGTGATTTTCAGTGGGCTGGGGTTGTTACACATCTGTCACTGTCTGGAGATGTAAAAATAAAGGTTGCATATGCTAAATGGAAAGGACAGCTTTTGCTTTATTTCTGTAAAGTGCACAGAATACTTTTAGATGTGACGCTTCAAAACTTTGTCTTGGAGGCCTTGAGCAATGCAAGGTGTTTATCTGAACCAAACACACAGAACTGAAGGGCTTGACATTTGCTTCTGTTTTGCAGGAAATGTACACACTTTCTTTTTTTTTTTAAGCACAAAATTCTGTGATAAACCCTTCAGCTGTGACATTTCACAGCTTCGATTCTGTGAGATCCATCATCTCTGGCCTGTGGTTCACTTCCGTGGAATTCTGTGTTTTCTTAACCAGGTTCGTGAGACCCAGGCCTTGATCCTGGCGCCGACTCGGGAGCTGGCTGTGCAGATTCAGAAGGTAGGAGCCTTTCAGTCCCTGTCTGGAAAGCACTGGCAAGGCCTGGGGCAGTGCTCTGGTGTTTCTCTAGCAGAGCTCTGAACACAGCTTTCTGTGTCATCTGGTGCAGGGCCATTTGCTCCTCGGCATTATATTCATTGCTTTGGCAGTCTGAGGTTTAAGGCCAGCACTTCTAAAGCAGTTGTGATCCCCGAGGAACTGAGCTCTCAGTGTTTTAAGGCCTGCTGTTGTGGAGGTTTGGATAACAGACATTAAAAAAATCCTTCGAACTCCTTGTGTAGCATCACTTTGAAAAACCCTGCACATAGCATGGCTACACAGACCAACATCTCCTCACAAATACAGCCTGAGGAGAGCTGGGGCAATGAATCCATTTCTTTGTATCCACACAGGGGCTGCTGGCCCTGGGGGACTACATGAACGTGCAGTGCCACGCCTGCATCGGGGGCACCAACGTGGGTGAGGATATCCGCAAACTGGACTATGGGCAGCACGTGGTGGCTGGCACTCCCGGCCGCGTGTTTGGTGAGGAAACCCTGGCATTCTAACACTGTCAATGTAATGTCAATGTGAACTGTAACAAGGTAACATCTTCCTGCTCTTGTGCCTGGAAAAGACGAGGGAAATCAGTTATGGTGGTGTTTTCATTTTCTCTGTTTATGTTTTGCTTTTCATTGTGGGGGTGACTCTTTATGTGGTGGCTGTGGAAAAAGAAGATAGTATTGCAGTCCCAGAATCTTTGCGGGGATAGGAGCCAGGCCCAAAATTAGGCCCACATTTTCTGTGTCCTGGTGGTTGCTTCATCTTTGTTAAATCTGGTGGTCTTGCAGCTGGTACCTTCTGGTTTCACTGCATGAAGAGTTCAACGTTCACTGTTCTGGCAGTTATCACGGGGGTAGTGCTGGCCTTCAAACTCACATCTTCTGGGTGTCTGAGAAACACACAACCCTTACACAAGTTCCTGTCACTGGGAGACCATGAGCAGGTCCCAACAAGTGAGAAAACACAAACAAAAACTCAAAAATTAGCAGCTGCCAAACTGGACTAACTCCTCAGACAGGATTTGTGGATTCTGTTGACTAAAATTCATCTGGCATTTTGTACTTCACACATCTGTCCCTCCACCAAGATGCCCTGACAGTGGTGGGAGCAGCATGGGCCCACTTGCCTTCAGAGCATTCTCATCTCACAAAGTGAAATCTTACAGATATGATTCGTCGCAGAAGTCTAAGAACTCGTGCCATCAAAATGCTGGTTTTGGATGAAGCAGATGAAATGCTCAATAAAGGTAAAACATTGGTCTCCCTTCTACTTGCTTTCTCCTTGCCTCTTTGAGATTCTAGGGTGTCCCATCTGGCAGGCCCACTTTTTAAAAGTTAAAAGTTAAAGTTTGAAATGTTAGACTGTTACAGTTAGTTATAGCCTGTAATAGGTTAAGCTACACAACATGCCTGGTCTGATATTACTGATTCACACAATAATGTTCCTCCCATAGCATGGACCCAGTACTGAATTCCAGATCAGACTGGGAAAGAGGAGGGTATTTGGGAGAAGGATGTGCTAACTGTTCTGTGTGGCTTGATTTGTACTGCAGGCTTCAAGGAGCAGATTTATGATGTGTACAGGTACCTGCCTCCAGCCACACAAGTGGTTCTGATCAGTGCCACTTTGCCACACGAAATCTTGGAAATGACCAACAAATTCATGACAGACCCCATCCGCATCCTGGTGAAACGGTGAGTGAGTTTCCTTGGAGAGAACAGGGACTCTGAGTTGGTCCAGCCCTGGGCAGTATTAACTGATGTAAATGTACAGAGAGTCTCTCGTGTTCCTTCTCACCATTCCTGAGTGTCTGCAGGTGTGCTCATGTCCTGTTTTCCAGCAGGGCCTGACTTATCTCCCTGACTTTATTATCCTTGTCCAGTTCTATGTGCTGCTTCTCAGCCTCATTCTCCCCATGGACAGCAGTCTCCTCATGGAAATCTATCCTTCACACTTATCCAATTCCCCACAGGATTTTTTTAGGCTTCCTGTTATAATTTCCTATTACATAGCAGGCAAAAATTCCTATTACATAGCTTTAGCTGTCTGATCCTGGGTGTTCTTGGAGGCATAGTTTACATCTGGTGGTGTCCCAGTCCTTGTGCATTGGAACCTGGGAGGAGTCTCTCTCTTGCCTGAGCTCTTACATTGCCCCGTTTACTACATTTGAGCTTCTTGACACTTGGTTCAGTCTCTCTTGTCAAGAAGCTGGAATGTAAAAACAATGAGAGCAGAAGTGTTCCCCTTTGGAGCTGTCTGGCTGGAGCAGAGCAGTTCCAGTCTCAGCTGAATGAGTCATGTTCAGGGCCCTTCCTAAAGCTTCCAAGGACTTTCCAGAATAACTTGGCCTCCATCTGCAACCAGCAACCCACAGCACACAGGGCAGAGGGCTAGTGCCTGGTGAAGCACATCCAGCCCTTCTGTTCACCTGCTTGTGGTGTTCTTCCCTACAGTGATGAGTTGACCCTCGAAGGAATCAAGCAGTTTTTCGTGGCCGTGGAGAGGGAAGAGTGGAAGTTTGACACCTTATGTGATCTCTATGACACGCTGACCATCACCCAGGCTGTCATCTTTTGTAACACCAAAAGAAAGGTACAGGGGCCATCAGAGGGGCATGGTGCTTCCTGAGGGTGACTCAAAGAATGCTGGGTTAGTTTAAAGGTCTGGTTGCTCCCCCATTTGGAAATAGTTCAGTAGTACCATAGGTAAAACAAGAGGCAGATCTAAGACAGCGGACAGGAATTGAATTTTTTAGAGAAGTGGGTAAGAATGTGCTCAGTCTAATTGCTTATAATTCCAGGAGCAAAACCACATTTCATGAATAAATGCTCTTAATTCCTTTCCTTTCAGGGCTTGTGGAGCCCTGTATCATGGAGCTGATGGTTTTAAGGATTATTTACTTCCCCTGGTCTCAGAATGCTCGTGGCAGTGTCTCTCAGTCCACAGCAGGTTCTCTCGGCAAACGTTCCGGAGCTCAGCTGCTGCATTTGGCTGTCTGAGCAAAGAGCTGACTCGGGCTGTGTTCACAGGTGGACTGGCTCACCGAGAAGATGAGGGAAGCCAACTTCACAGTTTCCTCCATGCATGGGGACATGCCCCAGAAGGAGAGAGAGTCCATCATGAAAGAGTTTAGATCTGGTGCAAGGTAAATGCCCCAAAAAGTGTTACTTATATCAGTGCTGCCTCAGGGCAGGGAAACAATAATACCTCTCTCTCAAGGCTTTGATCAGTCCCAAATTAAGGAGAGCTCTGACTTCCATCTGTCTCTTGTGGTGTTGAGGGCATGAGAGATTGCCTCTTTCCAAGGAGAAATGCTCGTACCTCTGGGTGTAGAATTAGTCTGTTCTGTTTTGCTGAAGACCTTGGGAGCTGCTGCTTTTAAAATACATCAAGGAAAAAATGTTTGTGCTCCATCGTCTGTATTTTAAACACTTGAGAGCATTATTCCTTCTGAGAGATCCAAGCTGTGTTGGTCCTGTCTTTACTGAAGTTTGGTGATAGTGCAAGGGACAGCTTTCCGTGCAGCAAAGGAGTGGATGCTGCTGGTGTGCTGTGGGGTGGGGGGAGCACGGGATAGCAGGGGATGCTCTATGCTGGAGTCTGGGGGTTCCCAGAAGAGTCCTAACTGTGCCCTTCTCTTTGCAGCCGAGTTCTTATTTCCACAGATGTTTGGGCTCGAGGCCTGGATGTGCCTCAGGTGTCGCTGATCATTAACTATGACCTGCCCAACAACAGAGAACTCTACATACACAGGTAGGCTGGGGCTTCCCACAGGGCACTGGAGCCAGGAGAACCCTTCCCACAGTGGCTCCATCGCCTCTTCCCTCGTGCCTTGGCAGAATCGGCCGCTCGGGCAGGTACGGCCGGAAAGGCGTCGCCATCAACTTCGTGAAGAACGACGACATCCGCATCCTGCGGGACATCGAGCAGTACTACTCCACCCAGATAGACGAGATGCCCATGAACGGTGAGTTACTCTGGGCAGAGCCCGCGAGCAGCAGGGCTCTGCTGCGCTGTGCCTCTCCACACACTCACTTCATACTTTTCATTTTCTCTCATTTCAGTTGCCGATCTTATCTGAAGGTGGTTAGCAGGAAGTTGGACCATTTGGTACCATCCATCATTCTGTTTTGGACCCACATCCTTTTATCGTATTTTTGGTCATATGTTCTTGAGTTCAGCTGCACTTGGGAACTTGTGTAAATATTGTCTGTACTCCCGCCCATGTTTTTCAATAAAAAAAGGAAGTTCTACCATAGCCTGTGCTTAATTACCTTAACCCAGCATAGTAACAGGCAGGGAGTTTTGAGATACTGGCAGACTTAGCTAGCATAATGAAACAAAACACTGGACACTCCATATCTGGGTTTATAAAATACAGGGCTTCCTCTTCTCTGCCCTTTTGTTATTGTTGTGCCACGCCACCTGATGTACTTTTAGTTTCCTTAACCTTTAAGGATCAGAATTCAGGAAAAATCTGTGGCCTGGCCCTAGCCTGCTGTAGGAAAATTGAGTTACGAGATAGCCAGAAATTTCCTGCTGGTTATGTCTTTCTGGAGGCAGAAATCACCACCCTTACTGCTCCAGATGAGGATTTCCCATCCCAGGGAACTTGGGCACACATTTCCTGAGCAGAAGGAGCAAGTATCCTGTCTTGTCACCTTCTCCACCTCTTCGTGCTCTTGTACCTCGTTACATCTTCCCAATCACCTCTGCTTCTGTGTCTCTGGCATGGTGCTGCACTTGGCCAGCTGTAGGCTCTCCTGTGTAGCTTTCCTACCTTGCTCTGCTTTGTGAGGCAGGAGTTGGCCAGAGGTCAGTTACCATCTTCTGCTCTGCTTTTCCTGCTAAATTCAGCATTTTGCATGCTCAGGGAGGACAGGGGAAGCAAGGCCTGGATACACAGAACAGAATTGGATCAGATCTCAGAACTCCTGAGTAGTAGTGGAGTAGCCCAGGGTAGAGAAAGCAGCTGCTACCTCCTTTAAAGCCCTGTGAAACTCCTCAGTTTCCTGAGGAACCCACTCCGTGCACCAGCCTGATGTTCTTAATAGTACACAGACAGAAGCTGAGGAATACTAAACTTGCTCTACAAGGAATACTGAATGTCAGGGGCTGCCTATGGAAGTGAGGCCACTACAGCTTCATGCCTCCATATGCCACCAGCAGCAAGGCTGAGCCAGCATTCCCACTGGGCACACAGGGAACGTGCTCACGCCATCCATGCAGGTCAGTGCTCAGCACTGGCACAGCAGCCCCTGCACCCTCACCCTGCCCCTCCACCCGGTCACCACCAAGGGCTCTTGGGGGCAATGCACACACAGGCTCTGGATCCCTCCAGGAACTGGGCAAGGAGGCTCAGCTCATCCAGTGTCCAGCCTCAGGATCCAGTAACCAGCAGATGGACACAGCGAGCCCCCAGCAGCTGGCCTTGAGACACAAGTCTGTCCCCAAATGGCCCTTGCAGAGCTGCTCTTGCGTCCACAGAGGGAGTCACACATAAAAATGGAACCCCACACCCTCCAAATCCACTCAGACCTTGTCCCTCCAGTTGGCTCATGCAAAAACAGATGTGTCCAGCCCAGAGCTAGAACTTCTCCAACACCCAGCTTCCAGGCCCCTTGCCCTACTTCCTGGCTAAATCCAGCTCACTATTCAGGTGACACAACCTCCCTCCAGGCTGCTCCCACCCCAAACGTGCAGCCCCTGTGATCCCAGGTCCCATTCCAGTCCCTGGCACTTTGGCCTCCAAGTCCACGGCATGGAGTCCCCTCTTCCAGGAATGGATGGGGTCAGCAGTCAACACAGCCCAACAAGAACAGGCACAGCACCCTGCTGCCACGTGACCACCCCCTTTTATCCCCTAAAAACATCCATGTCTCATGCTTGACTAAAAGTCATCCTGATCCCTCCCTTTCCCTACCTTTGATCCCTCCCACAAGCTCGAGGATTTTGCATTGGTGCCGCAATTTCCTGTCGCAGTGCTCAGGAACTCTCCCCCCACAAACCCTGAAGAAGAGCTCAGATAAAGCCTTGCAACTTCTTGTCCACATGCTGGGAAAAGCTCTGCTGCCATCTCCACAGAGCACAGCCTCAAATCTGACTGGCACCTTCCTGGGGACCACGAGCAGCAAGGGCAGGCGTGGCCCTGCGAGCCCCCGTGTGACTCTTGATTAGTAATAGATTAATCACCAAAGCATTGGCTTGTTTGAATAACAGTATTTAATCTGTACAGGTTGAGATATCATAAAATGCAACATTCCTACCTCATCTTTAGCATCATTCCCCTGGAGCTGAGCCCTCACCTGCAGAGGGCAGGTAACCACCACTCCCCAGCAGTCCTTTGCGGTACAAAAGTCACAGTGCAATTACTTTAGTCCTGGACAGATGATTTCCCTCACTCAAGAGAGGGGAGGTGTTAAAGCTCAAATGTTGATGAAAATTGTTACCATTTAGGAATGCAAAAAACCCAGCTATTGCACACAGCCATTTCCAGCTGAAACTACAGCAGTTAATTATTTAGCTGCCTTTACACTCCACACAGTTGATACTGATTTAGCCAAGAATGAAAGTAAAGCCAGTAACAAGATTTCAGAGTGATACAATTGTTGGAGGGCAGAATCGGACAAGCAACTCCACAAGTCAAAAGCGTGCTTAAGAACAGCGGGAGGTTTTCCTATACAGGGAGGGGGTATGAGCTGGACAGAGGTCACCTTCCAGAGACAAGCATGAGAGGAACATCGGCTTCAATAGAAAGCTATGAAGTACAATAGAACAAATCTGTTCATATAATTGTCAGGATAAGTATTTGACATAGTTTATGTAGTAGAATACAATACTTGAACATCTTTTAAAAATAAGCACAGATTTCATTTCATATATACACAACTGATTTTAATCATGTACTGAAAATAAATTACAGGAAATAACTTTAAAATGCAACAGAAGACAAGAGTTTCACAACAAACATTCCCATTGATTTTCCCAAGGGGGTGAGAGATTGCAGTGCTCAAGGCAGGTAAATATCACAAATATATCAAAAAACTTCAAATTGTTGATGCATTCACACATTTACATGAGCCACAAACATTCCTTTACAGGAACTGCACTTAGCTACCACGGAACCAGGTTTTGCCATAAACTACAAAACTTTGATACAAAATCGTATTTATATATTTATATTTCATATACATGCCCTATCTGTGATTTCTTAAAAAATAAAAACTAAACACACTGTACAGACAATCCTAACTCATTGCTTGGTAGCTGTAGGCAACATTTTTGGATGGAATTTCTTCCCCAGTAGAATTAATGGCAATATTATATACATGAAGGCTAAACTGCAGAAAAAGACAGCTCAGTTCCAATATGCACCTCCCTCGGGACCAGGTCTGCGAGTTCAAGGCAAGACACCCTCTGTGCTGAGCCACTGCCTCCCTGACAGCCCGGTTCTGCGTGAGGAACCAGCACATGCATCTGTGTAACACTGGTAAAAGGCAAGAAAGCAAGAGACGCGTTGTAATGGAGTGGCTGCTCAGACGGCTCCCGCCGGCCGCACACAATCGCTGCTGGAGCCGGCGAGGGCGGCGCCGAGCTGGGGACAGCGGGTGAGAGCACACCTGGTGTGGGGCTGGTCATGACACTTCCCTGAAGTCAGCTCCTGCAGAGGACAGGCTCCCCCGTAAGCCAGAGCCTGCACGGACTCACAACGCTGGGGGAAGCTCCCCCTCCCTCCCCCGAACACGGGGCACCAGGACTATGGAAAACTGAGCCCCTCCCACCCCAGCGGGCTCCATGGCACCAGTTTGTCTGAGGAGCTGAGCACTGACAAACTTAACTCTTCCCCGGTGATGGCAGCAATCTGTGAAGCCAATCACACTAAACTACTTCTACAGTTGATTGTAAACTTTGGTTTATTTTTATTTTTTATTTTTTTTATTATTGAGTTCTCATGGTACAGCAAGCATGTCTAGGATGAGAGGGCAGAGTTGAAGAGGAGACGAACTGTCAGTCTGTCTTTAGTCTGGCATGGTGAGCCACCTGCTCGGTCAGGCCTGCTTTGATAGAGTTTTTTACAGACTGCCTCATATGATCCTCCATCAAATTATCACTCATGGGCTTCAACACCTGTGGAATGAGAAATGTGCAAAAGAAACAAGAAAATGAGGTAACCAAGGAAAATAAGATATAAAATCATATAAAGAGATGAGACTTGAAATCATGAAAAAACTTAGAATGATGAAGTCTGACACAAAGTGGCATGAACTGAAAGAGAAATGAATTTTGCTGCTAGAGTAATGAGGTTAAAGCAGTCACATGCTATGGACACAAGTGATACCCCTCCTACACAGCAGTATTTCACTGAATTCAAACCACTTTACAGTTCCTAGAAGATGGATGTGCAATTCCATACCCCATATGCAGCATCAGTCTGGTATGGTTACAGCATTTATGCAGACCGGCCCAGACGGTCCAGCTTATTGTCCTATATGTGTAAGTGTGAACACTTCAGATACAGAAAGAAAGTTAAAAATACTGGCTAGTTTTTCTTCTTGTTATTGTTGGATGAGAGTCGCTGTCGCGGCACTGATGTGAGAGCACGACGAACCGTTCGGCGTCTAAGGACTTCAAAGAGTTTGGAAAACACCTAAAACACGAATTCAGCTGTTAGGAAAAAGGGCTCTCACAACATAGCAGAAACTCAATCAAGTTCAGAAAAAAAAAAAAAACCCTGATTGGCAGTAACTTCTCACCTTCCTGGGATTCCTCTGAAGCAAGGAGGGAAAAGAAAGGCAGAGATTCAGAAAAATCAACAGCAAGAACAAGTATTTAATCAGAGTGACTCAGACAGGACCTGCAGTGCTTTGCATATTATTGGTGAGGTTGCAGCTCTAACAATAACACTGCTGAGGTCTTTGGAGACCACCTTCCTCCAGCCCCCAAACGGCAAGCTCCTGTCAGCATAAGCCAAGTTCCCCCTTCCAGGGAAGGCAGCAGCCAAACTAAGCCTTGTGTGCTTGGGTATCCTACAGTAGCAGCTCCCAGAGTACTGCAGAGCCTCAATTTTAATCACTAGTGAGTGGTGCTAACTCAATATTTAGTTATTGATTTATTTAATGATGCTCATTCCCCTGTTTTTAAAAATCCACTTTTTCTGCTCCAGTGTAACTCAAAACCTGACGGGGACCCTTAGCAGGTTGCTCAGATAGGCCTAGTGTACCAGTGCCTAGGATGAGCCCTGAACACAGGAATTTTCCATCTGTGGAAGCAAGCATCTGTGCAGAAGGCTCCAGTTAGTTGTCTGCTCATGTCTCACAGGACACACTTTAATGTCACCCCAGAAAAGCTCAGTGCACCCTTTATTTCCAGTAATAACAGCAGGAAAGCGTTTCCCCCCTGCTGGCACTGGACAGCATTAGTCAGAATGCTCCAAAAACAACTGGTCAGGAATTCTCTACATTGGCCTTACTGGCACAGATGTGTCAACTGAGTTCAGGCAGCAAAATCTCTATGCAGAAAGTTTTCTCTTCCAGCTCTGTTGTCCTTACACTCACATCTTCTCTTTCAGGAATTCACTGAGTATTCCTTGCAAACAGCAGTTGCAGCCACTGAAGCTGTCACAGACAGCACAAGTCTCCCTGATGGAAGAAATCTGCTATGCACCCTCTGGTAGCAGCTGCTGAAAGCCATCATCCAGCCAGTTCTCTCCAAGGACTAATCATTTCCTCGCTCTGAATAAGGAAAAAGAGCTTTGAAGAATCCCTTCACTATTTACCATCAAAGCACTTATTAAGTAACCTTCTGCACCTCAAGTAGTACTTTGATAATATCCTAAGCTTATTCAACATTCCTTGTGTGCAGCATCTGTTCCTGAAGAGAGCAGTCACACTACAGAGCAGATTTTCCCTTTGGCAGCACTAGCATTCTCTATTAGGCCCAGACCAGCTTTTCCCTCTCAGCACTGAACAGAAACTGTTTGATACGTCTGCTCAAGACAGCAAGATTTTGCAATAAAAACAGATACCAACCTGTTCCCATATAGCTTCAGCGATCTGATCAATGGCTGTTCCAACTTCTCTGAATTCCCCAGAGTACTTAACGTATGCCCAAGTACAAAACGATATAAGAGCCATCCCCAGCACGAGATTACACAGAGCAGCTATGGAGTTCATGCCAAGGAACCCAGTCAGTCCTGAGATTATGTACATGGCAAACATGACTGCAAATAGAGTGGCAGGGGTACGAGCAGCATAGAAGATGTTTTTGCCATCGTTGTGCTTCACAAAGTTTGCATAGATCTCGTCGATTTCCACTTCCAGCTGCTCCTGGTAGCGCCGGCAGAACTCCTCCCCTCCCATCTTCTTCACGGAGCGGAACTGCCGGATGGCACTCTCCCGGAAATCCTGGTGCTTCTGCTCGAGGTCCGACGGGGCAATGTAAGGCTTATCTCCCCCACACACCTGTAGGAGCAACCAGGCATCACACCCTGAGCACCTGCTGCTGCACACAAAGCACTGCCCCTCGCTGCCCTGCTCCCCTGCAGCTCCCCCAGCTCTGGCCAGAGAAGCAGCCAAAGGTGTTTTGGATCATGGCAGGGCAGGAGCCTCACCTGTCCAGCCACACACAGACCCACAGCACAGGACTGAACTCATACTTGCACTGCTCTCCTCAGGCAAGCCCAGAAGGACAGGACAAAAGCCATGTGCACATCCCTGCTTTTTCCCAGAACGAAGTCCTCACATCCACCAAAGCTCCCTGCAAAATGCCTACCAGTCCCAGCCTTTAGAACAGTTTTTCCACACTGCCCAGAGCATTAAACACCAGGAGCTACTGAAGGTTCAAGAGGCCACCACACAAATAACTGCCACTGTTTCCTTATGCTCTGTGACACTGCACCTGTTGTTCCTTACATTTCAGGTCATTAGGGGGACAGTATTTGGTTATGCACACTCAGCAAAGAAGGGCTTTGGTTCATGAGGACAACTCAGAAGCTGCAACAAGAACTATCTTTACATAATCGAGTTTTAAATCCAAAGAGTTCCACTTCTGTTCTTAAAAATAGAAGTTTCAGAGCTGTGTCAGATCAAGAACATCACATGAGACATCTGGATAAAAAACTATTCCATAATTTGTGCATATCTCTACAGTGATATAAAAATATACAGTACTGGGGAACATTACTATGGAAACAAAGTCTGTTTAAAAGAACATCTGTTTCTGTTTATTCCCTGCTCCAAGTTAGAAACCTTACAGCTAGTATCTCAACAACCATTGAAGACTCAAGTTTGGAAGGCAGACTTGGCACTTATTATAAACAACACATTTACTATTTCAAGACATTTTCCAAAATGGAAATAGAGGAGTTCCCTTAAACCAGCAGAACATTCTCCAAACATGTCTTCTAACAAATAGAACTGGCTTGTCTGCCACTAGCACTAGGTCTTATTTTAATTTCAAAACAGAAAGTTACTTCAGTAAGTAAGACCACAATTAGCCTAATTAATGGGAGCTATGTTTGTAGCATGTTCTCACACCTACTGGTCTTTCTGGTTGTACAGTTTCACAATAAGCTCAGTCCTGTTAAGCTTTACAAGACACGTAATGGTTTTCAGAATTTCCTATGATAAAACTTTGCATGCCATTACATTTTAAGTATGAACTCTATCCAGCATTCAGCTTAGAATCGTAAGATCACTATCTTCAAGAGAAGAAGCAAGTGGGAAATTACATACACAGGTTTTTCAAAGGAATTCTTGTATTCCAAGGAGTTTAATTTTTGAATCACTTCAATCCTTGCATTTTACAGCTAATGAATGGCCACAATTCAGAAGCATGAGACTATGAGACTACAGAATCCAGAATTCCACCACTGTGTAACTCTGACTAACAAATGTCTGCTCACCTGCTTGTACATTTCATGTCACAGGATTTTGAGATGCCTGTCAAGAGCTGTAGAGGGAACTAACAGGTGGGAATCCTGCAAACACACCCATTTTCATACCTCCCCAGCATCAGACTCCCAAGCTCAGAGCAGAGTGCAGAAAGCACACAAGTCCTCAGTCCCTGAGTTACCTTCCCCCACTGAAGTGCTCACACACAGAGGACAACATAGAAGCTGAAGGTCTGTATTTGCATGCAGGTGTTTAGGAAAGGTTGTGCCATCATACCTGCTCCATGCCTTTGCTGTACAAGTCTTTTGCTCCTGCCACAGCAGCAAGATTGTTCGCCTCAGCTGTTGCCTAGAAAACATGGAGCATCCTGTGTCATTCACAGCTTTCTCAGGTTTTACACAGCATTACACTCCAAACATACCCCCAAAGCCTCCAGAGCTCCTGATGGCCAGGAAAAAGCCACACAAAACCAAGTTTAGCAATATACATTAAAACACCTGGCTGCCTTTCTTCAGCTTTCTACCACACCTGCAAACAAACCTCAGCTTGTTTGTACAGGCTTGTCATCATACACGATCTCTTCTGAATGCTCTGCTGTTATTAAGCATATAAGGGTCACTAAACTATATATTTTAATCCTGGTACTGGATTACTTCCACTACCTGAGAGGGAATAAGGAAGCTAGTATTATTTCTGCATTGTAGAGGTACAGTTTTGGTGTCAACTGTAACTGTCAAGTTTGTTAAGAATTTAAGACTTATTTTCTACCTGTGTCATGCCAGGGAAAATTACTGTAGTTAAAGCTCCAAGATGTCATTTTCTGAATCTCCCAGCCAAACAGCAACTTACAGGAAACTCATACTTAGAGAGTAAAGCAGCTAAAAAACCCAATCAACCAGACAGACCCCAGCTCCATTTGGTTGGTTTGATTTCATTTGGTCGACAAAACTGAGAGAAAAGTTCCCAACCATCACAGTTCAGGTGGCTTTTAAAGTACACAGATGCTTCAAAAACTACAGCTGTGGGGGGGGAGCTTCAGGTCCACAGAAGTCATCATTCTTCAGTTGCAAAGAACTTGTAAAGGACACATAATCTAATCATATTATTTGAAAGAAAATAAAATACCTGCAGCATAGATTTCGGATGAGGTAGCTCCTCTCCTTGATAGATTTTAATGTAAGCCTAAATGGGAGGGGAAAAAAAAAGGTTTATTTTTCTAAACTTTTATGGTTAAGAAAAAAATGAGGTATGATGCAAAGATAGAGCTCTGATTATTTCTCTGTAATAGTGCTAAATACTAAATTATGCCATTTTCTTCATAAAAATCTCACTTCTTTTTCCCCTTCACTTTCTATGCCTGATACTGGGGCCCAGCAGGATAGCAGAGCACCCTGACAAGACATCACCACTGGCTCAAGAAGTGACAGGTTTTGACAGGAGGTTTCTACTCCCTCAAATGCATAAGGTCTTTGCTAAACAGGGAATCTTTACCCATAACAAAAGAATAGAGATGACTATCCCAGCCTTTCTGGCAAGAGGTCTGCCCAAACTTACCGTGGTGCTGGGAGAACCAATACTTACATTTCCTCACATGCCTTGATCTACTGAAGTGTAGGAGAAAAAAACCAGATCAAGGCACTTAATGCAGACAGAGCTGAGCAGACAAAACACAGAAGCTAAGCAGGCAGCCTATCTCACTGTGCCCCACCCCACTTATCCTCAGGTATCCTTCTTTCCCCAGCGTATCAGGGGGCTGGAGGAGAACACACACTTCATTTCTTGCCCAGCCCACAGGCTGGCCCATGGCACAGCTCCTGGGGACAGGAGTGGGGCACAGCAGGCAGCAGCAGTGCAAGTTACACCAGCAAGGCCAGTCTCAGCCCCCTGAGGGGGGTCTGCCTTCACTCTCCTGACACCACTGCTGCCTTCCTCCCTGCCCTGTCTGCAAGCCTTGGGCCTGAGGACTTTTTGCTCCAAGGGAGGAGAGAACAAGGTTATCAGGGTCCCCACGTACTCAGTGCTCTAGGTTGTAGAACAACCTACAAAAACATATAGAGTTATACAGGACTCTGTTCCCTTGACACCCTCCTTGCTTCTGTAGCTATTTCCTCCAAGTAAAAGCCCTACAGTTTCCAACTCAGGCCTCACAATCTCAGCTTCAAATGCACAGGCCCAAGGGAGCAGTCCTCTTTAGTTACATAAGCATGGCATTCATTTCTGCAGCACCCCACAGCACTGCTCCCCAACTGGATATAGGATGTGAATCAGCTTTCCAGCAGAGGTTCTACACTTGGGTTTTTAGGATGCAGTCCTTTCTAAATTGCTACTGAACGTGCACTCCCTGCACTGCACCTGAGTGGATCCCACCAGAGAAAAACTGGAGCAAAAAGCAGCGTGCAACCACGTAAACAGAGACTGAACCCCTGAGCTCCCGTGCTGATTTTATGCTCGTCAGAACAGCCATCACTTCTGCATCCCATGCTTTTTTTAAAGGTCTTTCCTTTAAAAAAGTTACTTTGTTTAACAAGGGAAGTTAAATGAGCTCTGGTCTCAAATTCCTTCATGGTATAGTTTGCATCATAACATCATCCTAACTTTTCTACCCCAAAAGTAGCAATGCAAAATTCCTGTTTTTAGGAGACAGTGGCAACATTCTTACCAAGCCAACTAAGTCATTCCAATTAAAAAACAAAAACAAAAAAAAAAAAAAGGAGGGGGGGCTATGCACACCAGACCGATCCCTGGTGATGTAGAGATTATATTATCACATTTCTGCTGGTGTCACCATGATACCAAAAAAGCTCAAGACTAACAGCTGTGAGTATCATACATAAATATTTCAGAGCATAGTGGTGCTACACATGCAAGTGTTTATAAAGCACCTTCCTTGCATGTTAAAAATCCAGATGGGAGTATCTGAAATTTTCATTGCATATCTAGCAGTTTAAGAGCTGTTCTTCTATCTGTAAAAACTACATGAGACCTACTTTAACTAAAAATAACAAAAAACCCCACAAAAATACCACAAAACCAAAACCAAATAAACAAAACAAAACAATAAAACCAATTGGAATTTCAAAGTAGGAAAAAAAAAATCTAATAAAGCTTGATCTAGTTCAGCATATTCACAGAGAGGAAAATAAAAGCCACCAACCCACAAATTTTGCTAACAGCAGCTTACTAAGAGCTGTACTGCTAGGAAGTAGTGTGCCAGTTCTGGAAAGTCAGAGTAATGAAATGAAAATAAAAATGAGCTGATCAGCGAGTGTCAGCCTAGATATCTTATCTTCTCCGGGAACAACACGGCCTAAAATTAGAATACTGTCTTTTAAGCTATTAACAGAAATAATTAGTATGAGTTTGCTTACCTTGAAGTATTCTACAAGATCTCTACAGGTCACCTTGGATCCACTAATCTCTTTTTCTACCAAGTTTTCAGGGGCAAGCAGTAATGGTATCAAATTCCGCAGTTCATTCTTAAAATCCTCATCTATATCTAGTAAAATTCAATCAATTCCAGGAAAAAAGTGGTTAGTCTTCAATGTTGTATCAAAGGAACATTGACAGCCCACAATCCTTCTAAAACCAGAGGGTCACAACTCTAAACTGCATTTTTAAGGTATTTAAAGGCTTACATACATAATATAGCTTTAGTAAGTGCTACCTACTCTTAATCTACCAATCTTAACTTCAGACTGGGAGATCAAGGTTCCACTATCCTTTCAATATTTTAAGTGCATTTACACCAATGCTCAGTAACCCCACAGGTGTGTGCCCTCAGCACAGCAGGGGCTGGCATCCCACCACTGCTACTCACTTTTGTAGCCTCTGCCATTCTGATGTATTTCCCTCTGTTTGGAGCCTTTGGAGGAATCCTGACTGCCTCTCATTCTGTAGTAGCAGAACCCCATGGCTTTTATTTCAGCCATTTCAGAGCTGACCTGTGGTTCAGCAAGTTCTTAGAGAAAAGCCCTTCCAGAAAGTAGAGTCTTTAATCTTGGGAATTCTGCCCTCTGGAGCCCTTAGTTATCTTTGGAATCTCTATTTAATGACCTTTAAGCATGTCTCAAGTTATCAGATTACAATGAACAGCTAGACACAAAGATATCCATTCCCTCTGCCTGCTTAATTCCTTTACTTTTAAACCACTAAAAAGAGAACACAACACACATTTCTAAATTCTGCAGTTTCACCTTTTGGCCTTGTATTTTCTAGTCAGGCGTTTTCAATAGCTAACCATTACAGTGCTTAACTTCCACCATATAAGAAAACAAACTCAGAGATCCGAATCAAGAAACACAAAATGAAAAGCTTCCTACCATTCAATCTCCCATCAAAATTTGGATTTGTTGCAACTTTAAGACCAGGGTGGGGCAACAGGAAACACCCAAGATTACTGAAACAGGAGTGAATATGCTTCCTTACATTCTGTAGCTCTTCATGTTGGTTTTGCTTCACCTGAAGGAAAAAAAAGGCAGTAAGAACTGCTACCAGTTTCACAGCACTGCAATCAAGATTAACTATCATCTTAAAAGCAGTAAGAGCACAAAAGTGTCTTTAAGCTTTTATTTCTGAACCTAATGTCAACTTTCCCTATGAGTGGAAACACCACAAAGGTATTTTATTAGCACAAGGAGCCAGCTCATGATGCATCACTGCCTTGACAGCAAGGTGTCACTTAGAAGATCAGAATAGCACTACTGGAGATAACTCACCTGCAATCTTTTCTCTAGGAACTTTTTTCCTCCTTCCAAGCCATATGCATGTTCATAAGGGTAACTCCAATCTCTAATTAAGAACATTAATGTCTGCAACAGGAAGCACACCAGTAGTGAATCATTTGCATCATTGCTAAGGTCAAAAATTCTATCACGTGTGAGATCATTTTAAGTATTTGGCTGCTCTAAAACAAAATATACTATGGATTACAAGCAACAACATCATGTAAGTTTTTTACTGTATGTGGCTGCTCTAAATGAAGGAAACTTGTGGTGCAAGTGTTTGCTTGTTTAAAAAAATTAACTATACAAAAACCCCATCATCTTTTCTTAGAAACATCTTGGAACCATCTACCACCAGTAAAGACCAACCATATCTCAGAGTGATAAATAAGAAGGTAGCACAAAATTTTTCTCCTTAACACCTGCACATCACTCAACATTTTGATTCCTTTTATGCCTTATAGCTATACTTGCCCAAAACATGATCCTCTTCAGCATTTTTCCATTGGGTTTTTGCAAAGCCATGTGGCAATATGAAGGCAAATTAGTCTAGCAAAGAACTGGTTACCTTCAGCCCAACTAATTTATCTTCAGAAATTATCCTGAGCTCATTTTCTACACATTCAGCTGTTTAAATCCATTTAACACATAGTTACCTGAAACGGCTTTTGGTAAATTTCTTCCATAGCTAGTCTTCCATATTCTGTAAACAACTGAGAGAAAGAACAGTGTAAGGGTGTGCCACGTAGAAAATACATTTTTCTGCTGTGAAATATTGTATTATGCCACTAAAAGATAAAAGCATTCAATCTTATATCTTACTATAGGTTGAGAATGGCAAACAAGCCTCAATAATGAGTATACCAACCCTCAATAAGATTCAGGTAGGAGACATGATTCCCACAGGCTTCACAGTGCCATTCCTGAACTGTCAACACACTGCAGTTTTAAGTGGGTGGCTTGTGGGCTATTCTCAGAGAAAAGCTGGCTGCATTTCTCACCAAGCCAACTTCCAACACTTGCTTCCTAAGCTAAAGAGGTAACCCTGTCTAACATTTGCCCCTTACTTGCCACAAAAGGTTTATTCCTGGAAATCCCAGGGAACTTGGCTCTAGCCAGTATATCAGACATTTAAATACAAGCCAAGTTCAGCACCTTCTCAGATCTCTGTTTCAGCCCATGACCTTAACCAGTAATTGTTCCTTCCCTCCAGTATAAAGGCAAGTATCAGCTGTCTTCCTCTCATTGCTTTCACCATCTTTAACAGCAGAAGCAGCACTCCTTGCTGGCCTCAGCAGGCCAAACCACCCACAAGAACAGGAATTAGGGACTTGCTGTCTGGTTCAGCAGAGGTCAATGCTGGCAAGGGATGATCCATGCCAGCCTCCTCACAGATATTGGAGGTCAAGATGATGGAAGTACACTAGAATTCTCCAGTACGCCAGGCAACCATTATTCTGCATTAAACTAACTCCTGGAGCATCTCAGGTAAATTATGGCTCAAGGACAGTTCTGGTATCGATCACAAGAACACCTGTGAACTTGCAAGAATACACAGCTTAACTTCCAAGCCATTGTCACCCTGAGCAAAAGCAGCAGTGAAGTGGCCAAGCACCCACAAGAGTCTGGTTTCTTTGACCCAAACTCTTTACCTCATTCACTTCTCTGCTAAATGCAAAAGACAATCAGAGACTAACAGTATTTCACAATTCCTGTTAAAACATAAATTTCGGGATTTCCTTCCCTCAGACCATGACTCCCTGCTGCAACTTTAAATGCATGGGTGTCCCCTACCCAGTGCCTGTATTTATCATCCTTCTCTTCCCTTCCTTCCCTCAAATCTCACCCCCCAGTAGAACAGAAATAGATTGTTTTATTCAGACTACACCGAGGCTGTTAAAGAACCAAAGTCTCGAGGGAAGCCTGGCTTTCAAATAATGACCTACAGATTTTTTTGTTTTCAGTACTTGCTTAGGTTTTTTGGAGTGTAGGGGGTGTTGGCCCAGTGATATAACCCTGCTAATTGAGAACTGCTTCCTAAGACTACTTTTAGTTAGTGCTCCTCTACTTCCTGCATTAGCAGCCAGTCTGTTGTAGCACTGAAGACACACAGAACAGTTTTAAGCTGTGACAAGGTCATGGCCTTGGCATTTTGTAATACACAAGCTATTCTCTAAAGCTACAGGTTTTAAGTTAAGGAGATAAGGTTCTTGCACCATTCACATGAAGCCAGAATTCAGTGGCCTTTGACCATGATGTTCCATTAGAGGATAAAAACCCCATGGCAAAGAGAAGATAACATTCTCCTGCTTTTATTTCTAAGCAGAAAAAAAAAACTCTGCAGAAGTTTCTCAGCTGAAAAACCAGAGATGGCTTCTGGGCAGAAGACTCCTTCTGGACTGACCCAAACGCCAACAATTCCTTACAAACTGGTTATGAAATAACATCCATTTTCCTATTTTAGGAAAAAATGAAACATTGGAATTTCACTATTAAGTATTTCCATAAATCATTTTCCTTTCTCATTTTTTCAGGAGTTTCAGAACTTGTAATACAGAGAGTACACTTTAAAAGAATCAGCCAGATTAGAAGCCCATACTATTTTACCTCTACACTGGCACAGCAGAAGCATCATGGAGTTGATGCAAATACAGTTTTCACAGATTGTACCAGTTTCAGGATCAGGTCAAATTCAGTGTTTTACTTGAAGCAGTAAACAGCTCCCAAGTCAGTTACATGAAAAGTAACTTACAGAACATTGTCAAGACTATAAATTCACAAGCAGTTTAACATAAACTCACCATATTCCAGTTTAATCCTTGTTACCTCAGAAGCCAACCTGAACACAGAGCTTGTGGACCAAAAACAATCTAACTGGTCCATAAGTCTTAAGTGGTGGACAAACTCACATTCTGCATCAAATAGATTTAACATCTTCCTTTTAACTTGATTTAACCAAAAAGGGGGAGATGTTGTATTGTACAAATGTATCACTGAATTTGTATCACATGGTTTGTCCCATGTACCCCCTGTAATAGTTGGTTTTCCCCCATTTCACCTTCTCAAGTTAAAGTCTCTCCCCACCCCTTACCTTTTCCATCAACTGTCTCCTATTGGCTCCTGGCCACCTTCCTCTGCCCCTCCTTCCCCTGGGTTTAGAAGTGTCCCATGCCAGGCATTCCCTCTCTTTGCCTTCCTAGCTCCTTTCCCCTGTCTGTTTCTCTGCTTTCTCCTCGCCCCTCCCCACCTCATGGCTTCTTCCCCCTGCCACTCCCCCTGCTCCCCTAGGACTCATTTGCCATTAAACTCTGCGGATGGAGCTGTCCTTCAATCTAGCTACTTTGTGTCCTGTTGATTTGCCAGGGGTTCTGAGCTAGCCAAGCCAAATCCCCACAGGGCAAATACAATATATTCCTACCTGCAAATGTTGAAGGTCATCTTCCTGAATATTCTGAGACAAGTTGTATACCTGCAAGAGACAGAGAATTTAAGTGTCACACAAAACCACTGCATTACATTCATATAGTCTCTTTCACACACTAAGTATTTTTGCTCCATCCAGAAAAAGTGTAACTACCCAAAAGTCATCAAGTAGAAAGGCATCACAGAACACATCTCAAACAAAAGTCACCCCCTTATTCAAAAATTATCTGCTAGAGCCAACTCCATTGGACAGCAGTGTTCTACTCAGTCCTGTTCCTTTTATGTTGTGGCATGTCTGAAGAAAATCACTTGTCACTCCTCAAAAACCTGTTTGCTTTTGGCACTTCGAAGGTACAAGCTCAGAAGAACTTTTGAGTACAGCACAACTGTCAGGAGTTTAACAGACACTTTAACAGAAGCAGCAATTTTAAGTTTGGCTGATCACAGCATAATGTCACCTCAAACTGTATCTACAGCCTTAAAAAAGATTCCATAACACATCTGGAAAGAAGAGGTTGTTACTTTGACATCTTGGGGGGGAAAGGGGATTTCCCAGTTCCGTCAGCAATTTAACTCAGCCCAGCCTTGAATAACCTTGATTTCACCGAGCAACTTGGGCAGTTTATGTACTACACTGAAAACAAGACAAAGTATGGAATTTTAAATCAGACTTGGAGAAAGATATGCAGGTGAACTTTCCAAGTGAGGCTCGAGAGATATTCTTTGCATGTTCAGGATAGAGGATTCTGCCATCATTTGCCAGCATGGATATTCTCACCTGGACAGAGCTCGTCATGGTGCTCAGGGCAAAAACTGTTGCACAGTCTTTGATAGTGGATTGGCTATCAAAGGCACCTTGGGTATCCATGAGTAGTACAGCAACCTGCAGAGTTTGAGAGAACAGCAGCAGTTAACCAGATCATAGACACTGCCACACTCCAGGCCACTGGGATAAATTCTGTTTCAGGCAGAGCAAGTCTCTGCCCCTGTGCCTGCCGATGAAACCTCAGCCAGCTCCCTCCACACATGATTACACACACCCATAGCTGAGGAAGCAGCAGCCAGAGGGCCCTGGCATCAGCCTCAAGTCCCTGGCCTTGCCTGGCTGCCTTCTCCCACAGAAACAGCCCACCTTGGCCCAGTGGGGTCCTGTGCAGAGTAACTGACAGCTCTCCTTCACTGGAAGGACATCAGCCTCAGCTGCAGATCTGGCATAGTTCATTAGAGCTAAGAGTAAGATGCTTACATATAAATATATATATATCTTAATTATTTTCAGCAAAAAACAAGATAATTGATACTGTCTGCTGCAATGACAAGGAAGGAAGTGATATTAATGAAAACAGTTTATCGTCATCATTTATTATCATCTTTGGGATCTACCACACTTCCCTTCTCTTTCCCACTGATAAGCAAGAACAAGTGAGTGATTTGTTCCCTAAAGCATTAGCAGATTCACACAACATAACTGGTTTTTAACCAGAGAAATGATCGGTTAGCTGTGAAATTTGTTAAACACCACTAAGCCACTATTTTTAAAATCTATGTCCCACAAATGAGGTATTTCCTTTGCAAATGCAAAGGGCATGAAATTTAAATAACCTAAAACTGATGGTTCAGAACACAAATAGTTCAAGATCACCATCACTACTGTGGAATAAATATTTATTAATGACATTAACACTTCGTTTCACTTTGTAGTTAAACTGACTTAAGTGTTAAAAATAATCAAGTAAGTGCTTTTCTCCCCCACTGTTAGACTTAGTCCTTCTTTATAGACTGCCTGTTAAAAGTATATGGAAGGATCAGCTTCCAGACAATGAAGTACTTGCAGACATGCACTACATTTCACTAGAACACAGCTAGAAGCTAGAACATATTCTCACCCTTCAAACAACAGTGTTTGTTACAGAGCTTTTCACCACAGCATTTGTCTGTAGGTGGTATTTATAGCCATTACAGTTTTACAACATTCCCAGGATAACCCACCCATCAGCCTGGATGGGGTAGACTTTGCCAAAACAAAGTACTCTCAGAATGAGACTATTGTTCAGTGCAAAGGAAAGCAAATGTTCCAACAGCCACTGTGAAATCCATGACATTAACAGAGGCAAAAATCTTATTTAAGTTCCATAAAAACAAAAACAGTTTAGGCTGAAAGGGACCTCTAAAGGTCATCTTGTCCCAAGCCCTCTGCCAAAGGCAGGGACAACTTTCACTAGACCAGGTTGCTTGGAGCCCCCACTTAACCTGACCAGGAACACCTCCCAGGATGGGGTAACCACAGCCTCTGTGTTTTATTAAAAAAACAAAACAAACAAAAAACCAAAAATATATAATCAAAACCAAAAGCCTACAACTCCTCCAAGGGAGACCTTGAGTAAATCAAGATAAGCCAAGCATTCACCTTTGTTCCATTAGGTTTATCAATTACAAACACTTCACTCCAAATCTGAATGCCAGTGGTTTCCCGTTCACATCCACCTCTCCATGTAAACCCAGTCAATGGTTCAGTGTTTCCACCTATCCAGCAAGGAGAAGTCTACAAAACAAAAGGAAAAGCTTATGTAAAACCAAGGAGGAGATTTTTTTTTTTCAACATGCTATGCTTTAGCAGACTTCCACACTGTTATTACATTTTCTTCAGAGCCAGCTGACAACACTATACAAAATATTAAAACACAATGCTACTCTGCTGCGTTTCAAGATCATCCACAAAGCAACACCGTGGCTTTTCAGAGACTGCAAAACTTTTCAGTCACTGGAGAGTAAATGTGCACAGATTTTGAGTCTCAAGCACTCAGAGGTATTGAGAACAGCACAGTTTTGTCCACCAGTTCCACCCTCACAGCTGAGAAAACTCTGCTCAAACACAATAGCAGATACTTCAATTCAGGAACAGCTAAACCTCCGCAAGAGACAAAACACCTGATCTTAACTTGATCCTCTCCCTTCCCCCTCACAAACAGCTGGCTCAGCATTTGAGTCCCTGCACTAACAGAAGCCAGCACAAGACTCCCAATGCCATCTTGCAGAAGCCACAGAGAACAGACAACGAGCAGAAGATTTACAATCTATACTTGTCAGTTACAGAGAAAAGGTCAGGTTACGAGTTTGAAATATGTCAATCAACCCACTTATATTAATGTTGAAAAGCTATCCAAGAGGTGAGTACAGCTGGCAGCTAACATTCCTGGCTGATGGAATTGTAATGAGGTCTTCAAGGACAGGCAATGCAGAGCAGCAGCTCACTCACAAGAATCCAGCCATTGTATGAGCACATCTAACCCAGAAATGGAGTTCATGCACTGGCAAGTAAGGAGGATGAGCAGGCACCCCAAGGAAGTCTCACTTGCATAGGTTTTTCTGTAGCCCCCTCATCAGTTAAACTGTCTGCCCTCCACTTCTTTCATGTAGGATTTCAGTGTATATAAACCTTTCTCTCACAGGCTAGAATACAGCAAGAGACATTTAATGAATTTGCCTTGAACTACCCAGAGTAGATTACCAGCTAGGAAAGAGTCCACTGAGAAGTTGAAAGTAGAGATTTCTCAATTCACTTCTGGGCTCTACCTTGCTGACTCCACACTGGCAGTTTTCAGATAACAGCTGAAGACATTCCTTCACGTTTCAGAACACAGCATGAGTACTCAGGGACTGTACAGAATAAAAATACTTGAAACAACTAAGTGAAACTGCTTATTTCTAAATGGGGATGGGAAAAAAACCTGCACACTTCCCCCATGCCCAGCAGCATGCAGGCAATCCAGCAATTCTGCACCAGCATTCTCCCAAATGCTAACAGTGCACTACTTAACTCTGCTACTTGGATCAGACAAAGGTGAGAAAAGCAGATAAAAATTCAGAAAATGAACACAGGTATGCAAGTAAAGAACTCTACAGGTCTTTACAGGTAAGTTGTTTGGGTTTAGTTGTTTGGGGTTTTTTCTCCCTTTCATTTATTTTGATAGGCATATACACCTCTACCAGAGACACTAGGCAAACCCTGAACAGCATTTCCCTGTAGTTTTTTTATCCCATAAGATGCTTTTGCTTCCACAGATCACTCTAGAAATGAAAGCTCCAAGCCTACTTCAGCTTCAGCACACTCTAGGATACAGTTTGGCAATGCTGTATCATATTTCACATGCACAAGTCAATGGACTGCAGCATTTTACTTTTCAAAAAGAATCTGTTATTCAGTATGTTCCATTTTTTTAATGCAAGAATAATTTATCCCATTTTGGTCCAGACATTATTCCTACTTGTAACAAATCAGATCAGAACTACACAAACAGTTAGACAAGTCCCTCAATGAGCACTAGATATGACCTCATTTCATTTCACACGTGATGTGTATCACAGGAGACTCTGGTGTTTTAACAGACACAATTTCACCTGAAGCTGCTTCATCCCAAGGATGATGTACTTAAGCTTGCCTCTGACTGACCTCAGCATCACTTTGAAACATTCCTAGCTTGTTACCAACATCTTTTCTTAGCTAAAGCTCAGTATTTTAGTCTCCATCCACCAAGCGGGCTTGAAAGATATTCAGGAGATAGATGGGAAGAGGAAAAAAAAGCTCCTACCTGAAATCAAGATAGAAGTTACTCTAAAATTTTATCTCAGTCACCTAAAGGGTAATTTCTCTAAACTCACTCCACACTAAGGAGAAGCTCAATGCAGCTTTATTTGCCTAGTGCATTAATACACAGAAGATTTATTCAAAATTAGGAGGTTTTACTCCTGCAAAAAAATAAACTTTTACATCTAAACTTAAGGCATTCCTGTACCCAACTCTTCGTAAAGCTTAAGATCACAGGATCCTTGCAGCAGCTTGATGAGTACACAACTGCTGCTGTTGCATTTCAAAAGAGCAATCATAACACTAAAAATCAGTGCTTGAAATGAGATGTCCACCTCCCTGAAGGCAGTGATCAACGTCTGCCACACCAAAATCCTACCTGTGACTTCAGCTGGCACCAGTGAGATTTTTACAACAGCAACTTTTCACATGACCTCTGGACCTCAGTTTAAGACAAGAAAATGAGATTCTGAAGTTTTCTTGGCAAGTTTTTCATTAGGTATGTTAATGCCACATAAAAGGACAAACCAAAATTGCTTGATTGGTACATGAACTGAATAGTGTAGCTTTAGTATTCTGTGCAATATTTAGCTCACAGAAAATACAGACTTGCAATTGAGCCTGACTAAAGATGGAGGGCTCAGACTAAGTACTATAAAACTATACCGAGATCTCTCCTCCTGTACTAAATTTGGATAAGCAGAGGATATCATCTGACTTCATACAACTCAAGAGTGCTCCAAAGAGGAGGCGTTGCATTTATCCTCCATCACGCCCAGCTCCCATCAATCAGTTTGCAGCAGTTCTGATGATTGTCAAACTCCTTCCCTAAGCCAATTTACGTCACTGAGCTGGCAGAAAAACAATTCAGCAAAGTGCAGTGTCTTCTGATGCATCAGTGAGTTGGATCAGCTCAGCTAAGGGTCTGCAAGCATTACAGCTTCAGGATGGAAATGCCTGGCCAGAAGCAGCACATGGAGAGCAAGACCTCTCTGCTCTTGGTAAGAAACAGTTACTAGAGTAGATGGCCAGGCTTGCTTTCATCTTCAGTTTAAGAGAAGCAAATGTTATTTTTTGAAGGACGTTTATAGAAAACTGGAAAAAGTGACTGCACAATAAAGGAAACAGAGAGGCCTGACACACAAGGCTGAAACAGCATTTCAATCTGTTTTGCTATACAAACATTTGTTTTATTTCACAATCTGAAAATTAAGAGTATTTGTTTAAAGCCCAGCCCTTCTGTTTTCAAAAGGAACTTGCACTACCTCTACCCAGCCCAGCATGTATGTAGGAGTTTGCATTTTTCTTTGTTTCCAGGGATTTGTGGGGGTTTTATTGTTTGGTTTATTTGGGACACCGTCCATATCAAATGAAACCTTTTCCCTCCCTAGGCTAAAAGAGTCTCAAGAAGTTCAGAGTACCAGCTTGCTACTCTGTATTCCTCCTACCCTATCCTCAGGGTCTGCCTTCCAGAGCTCTTGGTAAAGAAGGGAGAGGAACTCAATAGCAGGCACTACTGGGATTGAGAGAAGGAAGTCTTCATTTGCCATATTTCCTGTAACTGCACAGTTCATCTTGATTTTCCCTCCAGCCAGCTAGCACAAATTAGCTCCAAAGAACATTGACCAAAAAAGGAATCAGTTCTGGGTTTCTAAGAGCTTCAAAAAGCAACAAAACACTGACCTGCCAATATTCACAATGCAGACTAAAAGAAACACCCCACAACCTGTGACAGGCAGACGTGTATGGCTCACAGAAGACCCTACTCCACTTTCTCCATATAAGCCAAGGGTTCAAAGCATAGTAGTCACAAGACAACTCTAGCCAAAAGCTACACGCTAAAAGAAGAAATAAAATTTTGGATCAGGCATTAATCAATAACTTGAGAGAATTTTAAGAGTTCCTGGACTGCATTCAAAAATGCATTCGAAGCAGCAAACAGGAAACTTTCTCCTTTTTGCCACACACCATATTTAAGCAGATTTAGGCCTCCAACAGCTATCTGGTAAGACTTTTATTTTTGCAACACTGGGCAAGTGAGTGCTATAATATGATTTCAGGAGATAAAGTCAAAGCAAGGCTCCTCCAAGTCATCACCTGGAAAAGCCCTTCCCCAAAGCTTAACTAGAAGGCCATCACACTTCATTATTCAAGTTCTTCTTGTGTCAACTTACCCTGGGACACCAATAAATTCCCTTGATAACTGCAAGATAGGGTACATTGAAAAACTGTCACTTAACTATCCTTCACAGCGTAGAAGCAAGGTAGCTGACTTCCCCTCCCCTAATATATCAAAAAATTTTGACCTGCTATATTTATGCTCAAGTTTACTAACACAAAGAAAAATGACTAAAACACCAAAGTACTTTTCTCCTGAAGGAAAAATCCTAATTACTCACCCTGTTATACATGTATCTAAGCATGAAGTCCAGCAGAAAAGACTTTCCTTTGCGGAAAGCTCCTGCTACAGACACAACTACTATGTTAAGATCTTTAATATGTTCCTGAAGCAAGATTTTTTCCAATGCTGATTCATCTAATTCAAAGTTATGGTCATCTTCATGAGCAAGGACAATCTGTATGGGGCGCGGCTTATCCAGTTCCACCTCGTCGTCTGAGTCCGGCAGAGCATCCGAGTCCGGCAGGGCATCGTCCTCTTCCTCTTCATAGAGCTTACCTGCAAATTGACAGGAGAGAACACATTAGGAAGTCACAGCTTAGGGCAAGAAGCACTTGTTTTTTTTAATTGTGATGCCTTGAGTTGGGCTTACATTACCAGCAGCAAGGGTGATGTCCTTGGGAATGCAAAGAGATCAACAGTACCTCCCTGTCCATTTTCATCAGCTTTGTGTTTAGCCTGTATTTCAGATCTTCTCTTTTAGATATTCCCTATGCATTAAGGAATCACAAAAAAAAAAAAAAAGCCCCTAACCCTGATTTTCAGCTTCAAAACCCCTTTTAAAGGCAGCTTAAGTCTAGGGCCTTTTATCTGGAGAAAAAAAAAAAAAAAAAAAAATCGTTCAAACAAGCTCCAAAGAGGACCAAAAAAGGGCAGTTTTATATCACCACCTCCTTGCAGTTGTAAGGGTGTTGGGGGAAATTAATGCTTTCTGCCAACAGGTTTGCTTGCCAGCAAATACAAGCAAGACCATGGATCTAGTATGGAAGACACTAGATAACAAACATCAGATGAATAAGTTCCTCTTTAATTACAAAGCTGTTTCAACTCTCAATACAGCACAGACTTTAGAACGCCTATTCCCTGTTTGCAAGACAATAAATTACTCAACATGTGCATGTCCTAACACTTCTGGAATAAGAAAACAAAAAAAAAAAACCTGAAGCAGTTTTTGGCTTCATATTCACTCTACAACACACTATTAAGCAAGATTTAGTAACTGTTAAGTATCAACTCTTTAAAAATAATTGAGATTATTTTGCACACAATTTAAGAATTAATACCCTTTCAGGATAAAACAGCAGCTGAAAAAACGATAACTCTGATTAAAGTTACTAATGAATGACAAGGTAACACAGCCCTTCAGACATACACTATACCAGTACCAAGATCCTATTTTCCTGAACTTCTTGAATTCAGGAGTTAATTGGATTAGAGGCCTAGAAGAAAACCAAACTAACTTATCCAAGGTGAATTCTCCTCTCTTGTTCAGGCACCACAACACTGAAGTCTGTCCCACAGCAGAAATCAACTCTACCATTCCTGACTCCACTTTTCCCAGTTAGCATCTGGAAAGCTTCTTTGTGCTTACAGAATTGCCTCCCACTCCCGATTTGCATTTTGCCATGTTCAATTGGAAGCCCATGTGCACAAACCTGATCAAGGCACCTTCCTACCAGCTACTTATCTGGGAGTATCACATATGATTTTCAGTACACTGTCCTTCTAGTCATGTTTCCATTTCCATGAGAAGGCAGCAGCCACCCCCAGTCCCTTGACGTGCTGCTCACAGAGACGTTTCTGGAGGAAGCAGCCCACAAGAAATGTTCTCCTGCAGGATGCACCCATGAGGCACTGTGGAACACAGTTTCATTCATTTGTGGCAGAGAACTTGCCAATGCTCACAGGACCTGCCAAGTCATTCCTGCCAGACTTTGCATGGAACAGGGCCCCAGTTTTGTGGATGTAATGAGACACTGCAGTTAATATCATCAATTTGAAAAACTGGTAACATGGTGACCCTGAATTTTCTTCAGCAATTGTCTCCTTACCCAGCTCTGACAACACTTCAATTAAGTGCAAAATAACAGAGGATATTTCCACTTCCAATCATCAAATCTTGTGCTGTCCCAAAGACCAATGGCATTAAACCTTGAAAAAAAACTGCTTTGAATTTATTAACTTGCATGGTACTTGCTTTGAACAGGCAGTATGAGTGCTTAAATCCTAAGCAGCTAGAACTAAACTACAACATTATCCAAGTGGGTGTGCAAAACAGTCCCCAGCATCACCCTAACTCAAAATGATTAACCCAGCAGGCCAAAAAACTGATTATACTAGCAGGCCTGACAACTGGAAGAAGTAACTTTTAAAATAAAATTTGTCAACAGGACACCAAATGATACAAACTACATTGACACTGACTGGTCACCACTCCAGAGGAACGTCTCCCACCTTTGGCCTAAATCTTTTGTATTCCCAGATATTAAACAAGCCCTTCTCTCTTCTTTGAAAGAGTTTCTAAATAGGTTTTGCCCCATATAGACAGGATCCTTTGGAGGCCAGAAAACTTGGTAAGATAGCCCAGGTATGGAGAGACAAAGATTTTGACCGTCAGAAAGAAATCTTCCAGCATCACAGCCTAGAAACACAAAGGGAATATTCCACTGATAAAAGTATTGAAGTCAGATAGTTCCAGGAAGAGGTGCCTGCGTTTTAGCAAACATTTCCACAACGTTTCAAAGGCTCTGCTTCAAGGTATGTCACTGGTAACAAGTGTAACTTGGTTACTTGAAGTGCCTCCTTTTATTTAAAGACACATTTCACTTCAGCTGCAGTAAGGGACTAGGTCTGTAAACTAGGGCAGACAGAAAAATGGTTTGAAGCCACACCTGCAGCTTCTCCTCATTCACTTGAAGCCTGACATTAAATATCCTGTCCTACCTGGAAGTCATCAAAACTTGTCAGATCTCAAGCTGTAGCAGCATCCTTGCACCAGTGCAGAGCACAGCCACACAAAACCTCCTCAGGCCAAAGAGATTTCTGAACAAACAAGTGGAATGGTCCTTTATTATTAGTTATTTATAAACAAGCAGATTCTCCCTATCACAAAGAGATAGTACTATCAAGAGCTTACACACAATGCTCCCATTAAAAGCTCACATCTTGTTAACAGCATTCTGTACCACTGAAGCTCATTAGCTCAGAGGGAGCAGGAGAGAAGATTCATCCTAGACCCTACTCAACTCCTATTAGATTTCACTTACCAGCAGAAATCAGAAGCCAAATCCAGAGCACCAAGTTGGGTTTGGTTGGTTGGTTTAGATCAAGCTGGTTTGTTGGCTTTTTTTTCCCTTTGACTAACCAGCCTAATATATCTGAAAGTTCCCAACCTACCTAGAGAAAAGATCATCATGGCCATCAGTCAAGCACTTTAGAGGGTGGAGAACTACAGTGCTGACAGCTGTGAAAGCAACTTGATCCATCCAGAAGAGCTGGTTTGATAACTTCATGCTTGAGTGGCAGAGAACACCCCTCCTTTCAAAATTTTGAACTAGTTGGCAATTACCAGGACAGACATTGCACAGGTCAAGCATGTTAACTATAGGACAAGTGCTACTACTCATCCCAGCAGCATAATCAGCATATGCCACCCTGTCAGGTGTCACACCCTTTTTTGATCCCTTCTCCTGCTTTCTGGCTGCTCACCCTGTCACTCTGGCTGGTCACTGTCTCAGGCTGCACTCAGGAAGCCTTTCTAGAAGGCTTCAGTATCGTGGGCAGAAAGGTCACATTACACTTCCAAGAACCACTTTCAGTACAGTCTCTGGAAACAAAGGTCAGGACAAGAACAAGAAGCACTCCCCTTCACAGTCCAGTTTTCCGTAAAAGCAAAAGTTCTCAAAGCAGTTCATAAACATGCTGACAGCACTGGCAGGTCAACTCAGGCCAGAAGTTTATGCAATTCAGAACTCAAAGTCCTGTGCCTTGGCTGTCCCCCATTTCTCATTTGCCCCAGCACAGTCACAGTGTACTACTTAAAACTCAGAATTTAAGCTGATTTGTCCTAAACCCCACACACTGCTCTAGGTTCTTGCAACAGTCCAGTCCTACAAATCAAGTATAAAAGAGATGAGTACTATCTTCAGAAGAGGTGGCTTTCACAGAATGGCCACTTCTACACTTGACATCTTCCTGGCCAGCTAGACAGCACTTTGGACTCGCAAAGTTCATGACAGCATCCCTTTATGGATCTCTGTGACAATACATTTCAGCAGTGCTACAGTGGCAACCAAAACAACAGACTTTTGTTGGTTTGGGGATTTTGTTAGTACATTTTAACAAAATGTTAAATGTTAAGCCCAGTTCCATCCCAGTAATGGAGTTACCACCCCAATACATTCACAGGGAATGGCTGTTTCAGAGGAATGTTCCATGTTCTGCATACACAACAGAGAGGCAACGCTGCCCCCGACATAGGATTAAAGACTGGTGGATTCACCCAACTCCTCATGGGGTTGAGCACTATGCTGCTGGAAATTCCCATGTGCACAGAAGATCTGAACCTCAGGCTTTTAGTGCATACATAAGAGTTCTCATCTGTCAAACCATATGGCACTAGAACCTGTAGCACATTGCTGCAGGCGCAGAAAGTCACAGCTATATTTTTCTTTTTTCAGGATGTTCACCCGACCTTTGAAGTTTCTATAGTACTGAACTAACAGACTCCAGAATAAGGTCATATCTGCTGCTCTGTCTGGAGCTGATGCAAAAAGATCAACTGGACTTGCCCCCAAAGTCTGCCATTCATTCACACCTATTACTGTGGCTCCTCACCAATCAGTCCCTACATCACTTCGGCATCTTCCAACCTGATTTATTCCATTAGAACCTGTGGGCTAATGCACGGTTCTGACTGACACTATCACTTCCTAACCCAGGTCAAACTGGCTGGGAGACACAAGAGAAGCAACACTGTGCAGCAAGACACAGAAGTAGACAGATTTGAATGGGAGGAAATACAGTCAAGGGAAGATATTACCACTCAGTTTCTCTATAAACTCCTCACTTCACACAGTAACAACTTCAGCAGGGCTGCTGTTTATTCGCACCAGCTAAGTACCCAGAACAAGCACCATTTGTTGAAATACTAAGCCAGATTTTGAGAACAGTAGCTTCTTGTGTATGCAGACAGTATTTCCACTGAACAAACCCCACTAAATAACTCACTTCTTAAAGCACGAGGTAAAATGAAAAGCTAATTCCTGCTTCCCCTAAGTACACAGCCAGCAGCTGATGACCTACTTGTCCTGCAGTGTAAGAACACAAGAGTGAAAACACTCAGACACCTGCATGCTATGAGAATAAGAGACAGCCTGCTTTAAATGCAAGTTCCTCCCTTTAAGCACATTGACAGAAAGTATGAACACAGTTAACTTTACATTTCAACCTAAATACAGCTTCAACTCTTTGAACACATTATCCACATCCCTTCATTAAAGAAAAAAAAAAGCACATACTAATTGCTAAATGCAGTTGGTTTTAGATACAGTACAGATTTGTGATCAACAGACACTGAATCACAATTAGTAAATGCTTCTATGGACAGTGAGTTTGCCCACAAATGTAGCAGAACATTAAAATAAATTTAAATCCCATTTGCTTTTTTATTTTAAGTCACTTTCATTAGTGTAGCTGTCCCTCTTCAGTTCTTCCATTTGCTCTATCACAAGGATTTTAAAGAGTATAAAGCCGTAAATCTTCTAGCTGGTATCTTAATACCTTGTTTGCACAGAAACCTGCACCTTGCTAAAAGTCAGCTTCAAATCAAGACTTCCAGCACCCCTAGACACTTCAGCTTTCAGCATCCCTGAACTCTTTTTCTTGGTGTTTTACAGCACCACACGTTTGCCTCCATACAATAGCAGTTCAAGTCCCCTGTTCACGTTTCAATACAGATGCTTGTCAGGCTCCCCCCACCACCACCTGAACGGTGAAAAGCAAACCCAAGTGAGCTACACTAAGCTCAAGCCATCCTGCTTGAAAACCTCCACACCCTGAGGGAGCTCACAGCTTGAATCAAAAGCTTAAAATAATTTATCATGAGGAAACTGCTGCACTGCATTTCAATGTGAGGCATTCTCTCAGTGCTTGTTGGAAATTTTCCTTGGAGAGAAAGGAGACAAACTGTTTAAACATTTCTTGTTTTGGTGTAGTGAACGAAGGAGAAGTGTAGGCATGTGTGAAGTCAGCTCCAGAGCACAGAAAGAAAACATATTAACCTTCAAATCTTATTTGGACATATCTTCTGGAAAAAAAAAAAGAAATCACTAGATTTAACCCACAAAATTGTCCTCCCCTTTTTCCAGCAGTCCTAGTCCATGCAATAAACTCACACAAAACTATGGAGCTGCCACAGACCTTAATGCATCACTGCTTTCTTATTGCTGGCTAGTAAATAGTGCCAAGTAGCTCATTTTAAGGCCAGAAATAATTAAATGTTTCGAATATTTCAGCTATAAATAGAACTGATGAGCTAAGTTCCAAAGACTTGTTCGGACATCCAATAAGACCGAGAGAGGAGTAGGGGCAGGGTATAGGGGGAAAGACAAATTTAACTCTCTGTGTTCCTTCCGGGCAATGGGATGCTGAAGGGACACATCCAGAACTGTTACATAAACTGTGAGCTGAAGCGAGAAGCACCTGAAGCTACAATTCTGCCAGGGAAGGGGAAAAAGAAGATATTCTGATGACCTAGATGCCTCTGAAGCACCACAACTAATCAAACAATAGGCTTGTCTACTCCTAAGTGCCTTAAATTGCTTCTATGCTGAACAGTCAGCATGCATGCAGGAGCAGACAGTTCTCCCCTACACAAAATGCTGATAAGTTGGCATTTTGTATTCTCCATTTATGGGGACAAAAATGAGAGGGAAACTTCATATAATGAAAATGTGCAGCAAAAGAAAGCCAACCCTCAAATTCAGCTCTTCTCAATCAATGCAAATAAGAGAATGCCAATAAGCAGAGGTTAAGACAGAAGCAGTACAAACCCAGTAAGTTTAAAAAAAATTATATAAAAGGACTGTTTTTTAGAAAGCACATTACGAACTTGGTAAGAATGTTTCTCCATAGCTACAAGAAAAATCGTGCAGGGTAAGGAGAGTGGCAAAGCATGCTTCTCATCCTTTTTCCCCTCTGCCCAAAAATTACAGCTATTAATAGCACTCTCACTGAAGGACCTAACAGGATCTCTACCCACAGTAAGATTCACCAGTACTTTTCCAGCCCCCTCAAAGTAAGCTGTATTAAAACACTTAAGGGCAGACTAAAGCATTAAAAGGCCTCTTGCTCACCTTTTCTCCCCTTTCTTACCCATCACACAGGCTCTTGAGGATGAGAATGAGAGTACTCCAGATCTGACAATGCCCTAGTTCACCATGAACTCTGGAAATGTCAACTGACAGCTCCTCATGAACACTGAAAGCTAACTGGGCCCTTGCAGGCCACATTTAAACCAGGCAGACTTCTGCTTGTATTTCAAAGTGATTTTATTTAAGGTTGTTGCTCACTCAAGTCAGTATTTTCTAACTGGGCCACAATTGTGTTTTATGCACCTTGTATGTATCCTCATATCAACAGCCAGTAATTTAAGCAAAGAGCAGCTAACTTAAATTGGTATTTTGAGTGAGAATAGGGAGAAAAGAATACAGTGAGAGATGCCAACTGCAATTACCCCATGTTTGGTCTTTAGATTGCCTGTCAGAGGTGGTTTAGTTCCTGAGAGGCATCACACCATGGCCACAGAAGAGTTCAGCAGAAAGCAGGGCGAGTGCTTCCTGTGGCTGTACAGGAAGGTGTGCCAAAGGTCAGGTTTCCCACTCATTGCCAGGATAAACGAGTTGTCAGTCATGAACAACAATGTAAGGAAACACAGTAAGCCAAAAAGGCTGGAACTTTTCTTTTTTGCTTTTAGCAACCTGAATGGCAGCAAAAGCGTGGCCAGCAGGATGGAGATGGTGATCAACCTCCTGCACTCAGCACTGGTGAGGCCACAGATCAAGTACTGGGTGCAGCTTTGAGGCCCTCACTGCAAGAAAGACCCTGAGGTGCATCAGCAGCACAACTCCTAGCAGGAGCAGCTGGGGGAGTTTAGCCTGGAGAAAAGAGGCCAGGGGTGACCTTAGCACTCTCCACAACTCTCTGACAGGAGGCTGTAGTGAGGCAGGAGATGGTCTCTTCTCCCAGGGAACAAGTGACAAGGTAAGAAGAAATGGCCTCACATGGTACCAGGGAAGGTTTAGGCTGGGTATTAGGAACCATTTCTGCATGGGAAGGGTGGTCAGGCATTGAACAGGCTGGCCCAGGAAGTGGTGGAATCACCACACCTGGAAGTGTTCCAAAAACACATGGATGTGGCACCTGGGGACATGCTGCTAGTGGTGAACATGGCAACACCAGGACAACAGCTGGACTCTGATCTGAGAGGTATTTTCCAACCTTAACAATTCAATGAAGCTTCCAAGCAAAAGTGATCTTTCAGCCCAATGTTAGCTCACACTCAGCTTCCCATTCCTCTTTCAGGTGCTGCAGCTAAGAGAGCCTTCCAGCCAGTTTTTCCAGCACTGAGTTCCAGAATTCTACATTTCATTTCAAAGAATAAAGGGCAGAGAGAGTGTAGGTTTCTTTTAAAAACTGCCTTCTCTAGATCACACAGTTTGCAAAACTGATATAGCAACTACTTGCAGACAACTCCATGGAGTATTTCAGTTTCTTTTCCTTCTCCCTTCTTGACTGTTCTGAACCTGGTAGGGTCACTGACACCCACCAGATGAAAGGCAAGTGTAACAGGGGAAACACAATATGTATCAACACAATTAACACTCAGATCAATAATACCAACCAAAACAGGAAAAAAGTTCCACACAAGGCACAGTTAAAGGGAACTGACACAAAAAGAAAAAAAAAAAAATCACATTTTGCATGTCTTCACTTTATCTCCACTGGAGGAAGAGATTTTTCTCACACAGCTACAACAAAAATAGTTTAGCAGGGTGTAGAGAAACAAGCCTGGGCTGCCATATCCCTTCCCTGCAATTAATCCATCATAACTGATACAACACCTAAGTCCATACATTTCAAAGCCCCACATCTACTGCCACAACTTCTGAGCCTCTGCCAGGCATCACTGCTGCTGCTACACACAAATCCCTTGTTAAGGCAACAGCTCAAGGTACATTAATTCATCAACAGGACAGTGCCAGTACATGCCTCCTCCCCTCTCCCCACTGCCTCTTCAAGCCTGTTTCAATAGCTAACTCTTAACCACCCACTCACAGGGGCTCTCCCACTCTTTCCCATTTCCAGCACCATCAGCACCACGCTGCCTTTCCTGCTAATTCTGACATATATCCAGTGCTGCTTAGAGTCAAGTCAGCTACAGAAGCCAAACCAGAAGAAAAAGCAATCCAATACAAGCAGTTTCCAACAGACTGTATCACTTCAAACAGGAATCCAAGGAGCACTAGAACTGAAAACAAGCAAGCAGCAGAGCCATGCAATCTCTGCAGGGCACAGTTCAGCTGTACTGTAGAACAGCCCAGGGCTGCTGCCCTCTGTGCTGGCACTGCTGTCCCAGGTGCAGCATCAACTTATCTTGGACACCAAGTGATGTGCCCTGCACTCTACAGTCTCTGGAACAGCCACAGCAGCAGTGCTGAGGGGAGGCACAAACTGCTTCACTGGGCACTGGTGCCAGAAGTTCTATAACCCAGTTCAGCTGGAAAATTTCTCCAGACTCCCAAAACTTACAAGTACAGTTAAGAAGCATATTCATGTAGGAACTGACTTGGTGATATGTGATAACACTGCAAAGATGGGTAGACAACTGGGCTGTAACTGGATCTGACTGTGTGTTGCCAAAGATTTGTCTCTATCTGAAAGTCCAGATTTAGGCTGGGGTAGCAAACACATTTGTTACCCTTCACTTAAGAACAAGGTTCCCTTCCCTTAGAAAAGGACGTTGCCACAGATTTCAGCTTGTCAGTAGTACAGGCCAGGAGTTGTGGCTGGTGGGAAGACCTCAAGCTTCCAGCACTGGGGGAGTATTCCCTTGAACACACCTCACCTGCTAAGAGCTGTGCCTACTACAGAGTAGATTAGAAAAACTCTGATTTCAAAATTACTAGTTAAGTTGTCCCAAGGACATTATAACACACACTTCAGCAGCTCAGCTCCATACAAGCACCTTCCTGTGTTCAAAGGGCTCAAGGCTCACCCACTTACCTAAGGATTTTTAACATCATTCAAGACTCTTGTTACCACAGAAACGTCAGCCACTGTCACAAAACAAGTCTCAACAACTGGAGCATTTTTGATTTTTAAATACATTTTCCTGGGACAGGAAATGCCATTGTCACATGTACATTGATGGCTGCTGGCCAGTCAAGCCTAGAGGTGTAGAACTGAAAGAAGTCAGCAATCTCAGGTGTAAGGCAAGCCACACTTATCATCCTGACAAGAACAAACACAGAGGGGGCTGCTTTCTACTTCTCTTTACATCAAGTTCTCAAACTCCTCTAAATACATCTGGACAATCAAACTGCTTTTCTGCAGGACTCCCATATGTTGAGACCACAATGGTTTAATATACATCTTTCACTTGGATGAAGAAGAAAGAGGCAAACACAGCTCTAAAAAGTCTGTATGTTTTAACACTCCCACCCAACCAACAGCATAGTCTCTGTAGATCATACTTAATGTCCTCATTTGGTGAATCCATGAAATCTTTCCTTACACTACAGAGAGTAAACTCTGGGGAGAAAAGGCTAGGATTATAAGATGAACTGAAACAGAGAAAGACAGCAATGTGCTCTTCTTCAAAACTCACAAAAGCTTAATCTAGTCCTAATGCACCACAGAAATAAATCAACAAGAGATTAGACTAAAGAACAGTTCAGTTTGATACTTGATTTATGACACAGTGATATGTCTGCAAATAAAAGTACTTAGAACAAGACTCTAAGAATAATACTCAGTCTTTAACAAGCTAATTTCCAATCTCTTCAAAAGCACCAAATTGCATTTCAAGGGTCTTCTCAAACAAGTAGGATTTCTCACAGCATCTGAAGTTTCTACAAGCATTTAATCACATTTGCTATCTAAATATTCACAGTAGATAGTGTGTTCATTTTTCTATTGAAAAAAATTAACTTTAAAAGCAAAAGTTACATTTGCTAGTGTTTGTACCAGCAGTATTTTATTTTGAAAGGTTTTTTGCCTTTTAAATCTCAGTATATAACGTGTACGTCTTTAGCAGCAACCTCTATAGTACTGTTAGCTTTTAGAAATTACTCCAGTTCTATGTCCTAATCTTCAAAACCATTACTTACTGCACTTTTCTAAACAATTTATTAGCAACAAGCCTGACAAACCAGCAGTTAGAAATATTTTTTTTTAAGAATTTTGAACTGCATTCCCTTTCTATCCTACTGACTTTGCTCCCTGAAAGGTAAGTGTTAACTGCTTTGAAGGCAGATTCAAGGCAATGTTTAAAAACCTTAACAAACACAGTTCCTAGTTCAGGATTACAAAGTATTTAAGAAACTTAATTCTCTTAAAAGCAAGATGACTTCTTGCTTTAAGAAAGTGATTTGATAGTATCAAGAGCCTTAACCTCATTTTCTAGAGTAGTCATTTTCACTATTATTTTATGTCTAAGCAATACATTAAAGGAGGCTAAGCTTCTGTCTCCATGCCTAGCAGTTCACATACTTCAAGTGACTGTTCCTCCCGTGAAATCAGGACTGCAATGATTCCCATATTAGGCAAAGGATTGACAGATTGAACCTTTTATTTCCCAGAAGTTTACAGTTCCCCAGGTGGATCACACCACACCGACCAAGGCAAATGAACACCCACAAGTAAAAGCCTTTTCCTTCATGCAAAAGAGGTCAAGGAGGGGAAAAAGAAAGTTTGCAAGCAGTAGTATCCAGGATTGGGTTTAAAGAGACAGCTAAAATAACTGCACTTATTCTTCCACTCAGCAGTACCATCCTGCTGGAGGAGATAAGAGGTGAGAACAACTTTTCCAAGTAATGCACAACACAGGGAAAGCAGTTCTAGCACGTCAGTACAAGCAGTTGACAAGTTCTCCAACAACTTTCTGCAATTTTCTATCCAAGTAAAAAAAAAAAAGCCACCTTGTTATCCTGGAGGCACTATCCAATAAAATGCTCAAAAAGACATTCCAAATATTTGACTGGGACCAATAAGAACTTGTAAATTCAACATGCTTATCTCTGAGGTGATGGTGGAAAAAATTATAAATGCATTATAATTTGACACTAACTACAGACTGGAACCTGATTCTGATGTCACTGGAACAACAACTGTGTAAAAGCAAATTAAGTTCTACACTCAAATACCAATTCACTGGAAACTGCATTCTACACTCCACTTCTACAACAGGCACAACATTCTCATCACTTCAAGTCTTCAACACTTAGCTTCTGTTCCAGTCCTTTAAGAGAAACCTGCAGTAGCAAATCTCACCTCACCACACAAAAATCACCAATATACAGGGCTGAAAATGCAATCATTAGTTGCCCATCATCCGCACTGAAAACAAAGCTAAAAATACATTTAGGAAAAAGAAATGAAAACAACCAACTACATGAGACATCTCCCCTCCTAGTAAAGCATATCAGAATTTCCCTCATACAGAGTGTAAATAGAGGCCAAGTAACCAAGCTGTGAACAAAAAATCCTTCCACAAAAGCACTTTCTGCAGCCTTAAACTTTTGCCAGTCCTCTCACCTATTCCTCCATGATACACAAGAGCAGGGCCACTCTTAAAAGAAGCTGTTTTTCCATAAATCATTTCTGCAAAGGCCCAAATGGACTTCACTTTCATCTTATACTTGATTTCCTATTAGTCCTGCTCCTAAGTTCATCATGTGGGCATCAAATAGGAATTCCAATATCCAGCTTACCTGAATTTACTCAGGTAACTTCTGGGCTGATCTGGATGCTCAGTAGTGCCATCTTTAGTGGCAAACATTCTACTTTTTTCCACCCTTAAAGAGAAGCCAGCTGCTAACGATAATAAAATTAACACAGTTTTCTCTTTTTTCCTGTTAAGTTAATTGAAGGAGATACTTATATAGCTTCAAAGATCTACTATTCTCACACTAAAATGAGCTATAAACCTGTCTTGTCACTTCAAGGAGTAACATCCTCTTGGAGCAGCCAAAATTCTCAGTGACAGATTCCAGACAAACTGAATAGATAACTTTAGGAGGATGTTCACGTGCTTGTACATCCTGTAGAGATATTTATGGCCCTAGAATAGGGATGCAGGCTCCCTCCCAAACACAGAGGGGGACACCTTGCTTGAGCTCCTTGCTTTGCTGCAGAGCAAGAACTCCAGTTAAACGTCAGCTTGGGGAGTTGAAGGAACTTCAAAAATTCTTCCAACTTTTAAATTCAAAGTGTTTCAAAAAGTTTGGCAAGCACATGAAATATTGTTTTCCTGGAAACAAACACTACACAGAATATGTTATTTCAGAAATAAACAGAAGCTAAAGGTCAGGCAAGTTAGTTACCAATGCCCTCAGAACACGAGTTCCTGTGTATTAATTTACTCCTAGAAATGCCTTGATTATAATCCTTATCCTAAAAGACAGCACTTACTTCTCCTGAGTCATTTCTCCGCAGCTAACTGAAACAGCAGACATCAATGTGACCCATGTTCTCACATGTATCTCAAACTTGCTCATTTACTTGTTCTGGTCTTTCAGACACAAATCCCAACCCCAGAAATGAATTCATGTAAATCAACTCCCTACACAGCACCATGACCTTAAAACCAGCTACAGGATGAGATAATAATTCTTCTTATCGTATCAAGAACAACCTTCCAAACGCAAGGAAAACTACTTTTATCTTTCCTCCAGGACATCTCAGGAAGTCCAGGTTGCTAAAAATGTTTTAAAAGAAGAAACTCAGCCATACCTCAGCAAGAGTAAAGTCTAAAGAACAACCATAAATAAGTATTTCTGCAATTTTTCAGTTGTTGACCAATGGCAAATACAACACATCTGCCTACGCAGAAACTTAGAAAATATCTTTTATGCCTTGCTCACCTTAGATAGCTGAGATTAAACACAAAACCTAAAATACTAAAAACTAGTATAGTAAGTTTAAGAAGTAAACACAACCTTTAGCAAAAGTCTGAAAAAATGCACTCAGCTTGCAGATCACACTATAGGCACAGCATGCAGCAGCAGCAAGTAAATTAAAAAACGAAGGAACAACTCAGCCTGATTTTAAAGTTTAAAACTTCCCATTCAAAGACTGCCATGAATATCAAAAATCATCCCAGGGATTGGGTCTCTTCATAATCACAATATGAGAACAAAAGCAAATTCAAATCAAACTTATGTAAGGTGAGATTGGAGTGAAATTTGGCAGTTTTCCTTATGAATGTCCTTGAAACTTCCATGGACTGTGATAAGATGCAAAACAGTCTACTACAACAGGCACAAAGTTAAAAGTACTTTTATTACAGTGCTGAAGTGAAGCCTGTGATCGTGCTGGGGACCACTGTGGTTCACTACCAAACCAACAAGGTCACAGAATTACACCTGCATTTCCATCTGCCCATTTCATCTGGTTTGGAAGTTGGGGACGATGTGATGCAGGCACCAGGAGATGAGTGCTCTTCTGTTACACTGGAGGAAAATCCCCAGCCCTTCTCCCTCTAACAGACCTGCTCCTGCCCAGCACAAGGTAGTGTCCATTTTATTATTAGGGTAGGAAAATAATTCCTCATCTATCACAGCACCTCGCTCCAGTCAGTAAGCAAATATTAATCACTGATATTTAAGCAAACCACAGGGACTGCAGCTGATACAAGGTACCTAAGAAGTATTAGGACTCTGGTAAGGCTCAAGCATTCCTGTGCATCCAACATGAACAAGAGGTGCCCGGCCTCCTAAAGCAGGACAGACTGTCATGTTTAAAATAATGCTTTTACAACAATCCAAGTAAAACTGTTCTGTGCTAGAACTATTTCTCTGCTAGGTTTGGTTTTAAATTGCAGGCAAGTGAACCTGAAAAGGAAAGAACACAGCCTTCCTCAACTCCATTCTCTGCTTCCAAAATAATTCCAGCTGAAAAAACAAAGCACTAGTGCTATTATTTGAGGAGGTGCTGTAACACGATTATTGATTTCAGGGTAAGCTAGGACGTAACAGCTGTTAAGCAACACTCAGTAATCGTAGAGGAGAAATCAAAGGCCTCTCCTGTCACACTGCTGCTCTTGTAACTATTCCAACCTATCCCTCTGCTTCATTTCACCGTTCAGAAAGCCCTTCTGCAGGCAGGCACAGACCATCCACAGCTGTACACACGGACCCTATCACCTAAATTGTTCCATGACTAAAGTTCTGAAGCAACTAAGAGTGACATGTGCATGTTTCCACTGCTAATGATGACACAGCTAATTAAAGGCCATTTATTACAGCTGTGCTGGCACTTTTATGACCTTGAGAAAACGATGCAATAACCTAATGCTTTGAGATTAACAAACGACACAGTGAGGAAAACACAGAAAACTGAAATCAAAGAAAACTGAGCAGTGCTGGGAGGGAGAGAGACCAGTGCTTGAGCAGTAAAGCAGTATCATATCCTCAATTTCAATCTCTGGGCTCTTTTAAATTATTCAAATTGCAATGTTGCCAAACACAATCAAAGTTTTTCTGATGCTCAGAAGCACTGCCTTTTCCTCCCTGTAAATCAAGCCAGGTGAGTTGTCACTCCATATCTCCCAGTTTATAGTACAGCTAGATTTCCCTATCTCTAGCTGGCTTGCAAATCAAGCAATTGAAACCAATCGTGGCACACGGCATCTGCTAGGTTTTGTTTAATTGTGCCCAGTCCAATCGTTCGGCTTCCAAATTAAGTGAGTTACACAACAAAGATGTTAAAACAGTTCCAGTGCAGTGCTAAAAACCTCACATGATCCAACTCAAGCGTTCGAGTCAGTACAACTCTCACAAGTCGCAGGTGCCTCCTCGCCAAGCGTACGGCAGGGAGACTCCTACGAGCTCTCAGATTTTAAGCCGTTCCTGAGAAATAACCATACTTTAACGAAACACATTGCGCAGACTCCAGCACACCCGAGGCTAAACACCCAGCCAAAGCCATGTCCCATCCCCACCAGGGGATAGATTACAGGCAGGAGCAGCGCTGACAGCGGAGCGCACCAGCTCCATGTGGGGGACGGGCCTCAGTCACCTCCTTCCCCGAGCTGCCCGGGGCTGCTCCCGCCGCAAGCGGACGCGGCCCCGGCAAAGTCGGCGCCCTCCGGGCTACCTGGCTCCGGTCCCGGCACCGTGCAACGCTGGCGCTCCGCGGCCCCTGAGCCCCTCCGGGCCGCAGCCCTCGCTCCTCACGGGGGTGAGGCACACACGGGGCGGCCCGGCCGCACCGGGGAATAAGGTCACCGACAGTGGCCCCCGGGCCGCCCCGGCTCCGGCACGGGCCGCCGACCGCAGCGCGGGGAGGCCCCGGCCGCAGCGCGGGGAAAGCGGGGGTGACCCCGCCGGGGAGCGACCGCGGGCCGGGGCAG
>VZTB01001199.1:332945-370941 GCA_013397245.1 Thryothorus ludovicianus
GGTGTGGGCTGAGTGCCTCCCTCACGGCAGCCTGCGTGCCGCTGACATGGAGCAGCGGGGCACGGGGAGCAGCGGGACGTGCAGGGCACAGCGTGAGGAAGTCCCCAGGCCACACAAAACACCTCCCTCCGGATCCCGCGCTCGCTCGTGTGGGGCACACGGCCGGACCGTCCCCCGTGAGCCGGTGCCCACCTCCACCCTCACCCCGCTGGGCCCTCGCCTCCTGTTTCCACCCCTGCCGGGGCCTGGGGACAGCCGGCAGAGCGGCCAGACCGCTCTACGTTTCCAGCCGCAAGTCCAGCTCCTCCCTGCAGCCCCGCTGCTGCTCTGGGGCTGGAAACACGCAGGAGGACAGCTCACAACCAGGACGAGCCGCACAAGTGTCCAAGGAACCAAACATTCCTGCTGCCTCTGGGGTTTGCAAGAGTCTTGTTCTTCTCAATCCGAACTGACCTTGCTTCATCCTTCTAAAAGGCCAGCTGTGAAAGCGAGCTGCCCTTACTACATGAAGTTTTTAAGTCCGTGAGTTTTTCTATTGCTAAGGGTTGTATAAACTTTCACAGGCAAATTGGTCAGTATGACCTTGTCACTAGTTAGAACACAATGTCCAATAAATCATCATGTGAAGTGAGCAACAGTCTTGCAAAACCCCACTTCACCGTGGCAATGCTCTCTGTAGAAAGCATTTCTCTCAGTTTTTTGGTTATGCTAACTTACTTAGTCCTGGAGAGGCAGCTTGTGAGTGACAGCAATCTTAACAGCAAACAGAGTTTGGTTCTGCCAAAACGGAGGTGGAAGGAAAGTTCAGAAGAGATTTTCAAAGTAAAAACCAACTATCACAGGAGCACCTAAAACTGCTTTCCAAACCTTGCTTTCCCTTACTATCAAAGTAGCACATAAGGGGTTTTCTAACACAGGGGTTCATGACACCTCCTGCTGTGCTTACACTGGCAGCCCTTGTGTCAGAAAGTTTAATATCTACAACACATGAAAAAGAAATTAAAATGTCTAAAAGATGCTGCAATCACAGCAAGTGAGAACTGCAGAAGGATACAATGATCATATATTCAATTCTAATTATGACACTTGGATTAATAAAATATGCCATTCTGTAAAAGAACTTTATTATTGATGATTTACGTCAGCATAAATGGAAGCAGGATTCAACCCCTTTGTATAAAAGCATTCATACAAATGCTAGGAAAAAAAAAATATATTGCCATTGGCCTTTTGCAGTTTAATATCCTCTCTTGGTGAAACTGAGTGTGCCATTGCTTGTCCTTCTCACCTCATAGCAAGTGAAGGAAAACCTCTCTTTCCACTGGAAGGCAGAACACACTCTGTACACAGAGGTATTTCAGAGATATTCAGGAAGTCAGGCAAAGGGAAATAGGATGAACTAAAACACACTGACAACTAGAAACACTGTTAGCTGGCAAATTTAAGCTTCAGCAGCTCAATATGCAAACAAACAAAAAAAAAAAAGCAAAACAGGGCTGGGGAGGAGGAATGCCACAATGCTAAAGTTTCCTAATTCTGCTGTTAGTAAACAGCCTTGCTCCTGGTCAGGTCTGGAACAGTTTACGCAGAGAAGAGTTCGAAATAGTGCATGTTCAGACAGATAGATTTCTGCTTCATGCAACAGGATTTGCTGCTGCTGTAACGTGAGAGCAGAAGTCAAGAACTTGGAGGTCAGAGAGCTCAGCCTTAATTCTGTCCCCTTATGTTTGCAGGAAGGAAGGAGGCCTTTTCTGAGCTGAGGATTTTAGTATCAACATATCTTCTCCCTGGCTGCAAAAGTCCCCATCTCTGCGGCACTCCCAGGTAGATTCCTCTGAGCCAGGCTTGGAAAGGAGTTAGGATTGACACTGCTTAAGCTGGCTGTGGATTTGCCTGGAAGGAGCTTGGGAGCAACTGTGCAAACCACAGGCAACCTGTGGTGGGAAGGGATTACTGGAGCAGAAGGGTGCTTGACCCACGAGCTCCAGCTGGGCCAGTAGTCCCTTCAGCCACCAAAGTCACAGTTTTGCACTACAGGCAGCATCTTCTCCTGGATTTAGCCATATCACTCTGAAAACTCTGCTGTCCCAGGCTCGTCCCAAACCCACTTTGGGCCAGCCACCAGCAGTGTGACCCATGCAGTGAGGCTTGGAGGGCTGTCCCTTCCTTCTGGAAGGGAAACAGAGCCACCACAATGCCACCTGGCCTTCAGGCATCACAGCATGGCAGGGCATGGGCCAGGAACTGTCCCATGCAGGCAAAGGCACCTGCTGGAACACTAGAAAAGACTGAATCAGACTCAAGTCACTTTCCATATAAAGTATTTCTCAATCCTCATCAGCTAACTTGTGCAATGCAGTTGGATTTGTTTAATCTGTATGATTACAAATCCTTAAGCGAAACACCTACCTGAAGCACGCTGAGCACCACTCCTAGGCTGGGGAACAGAGCCAGGTCCCACCTTGGAGGGCTGAGGGTCCTGGGATGAGCTGGAGATGTCTCCATTGGTGCTTCTGCGCTTACCAACCTCTCTCCTCATCTGCCTCAGGCTGTTGGGTCCAAACTAGTGACCAGGTGATTCCCACTCCTCCTTCCAGATCGTGCAGTGCTGCAGGCAGTCAGGAGCTGAGGACAGACAGCTGGGAGGTAAAGGTGGCTCTTCTGAACCCCACCCTGTCCACAGCAATAAGGCACCTCCGACCCACTGGCTCCAGTTGCTAGGACCACCCAGGGCTTCCCGAGGAATACAACGGGAGGCAAGGAGAGGTCAGCTCTGGAGTGGTGAACCAGCGCTAGCACTGGGAGCAGCCAGGGAAGGCTGCCCTCCCAGCAGACACCACCGAGGGAGCAGCGTCACTAAGGCAAGTATGAGATGTCCTAACAGACTCCCACAGGGAAATCCATCTGGATCTCGGGCTTGTTCCCAGAGGCAAACACCTGCCCTCCCAGAGTTTGGGAATGTCCCACAAGGCACCTCGTCTTGCTTTTCTCTGTAAAACACCCAGGCTGCCGTACCACCGCCCTACTGCTCATGGACTTCTTGTACTCACAGCTTCCCACCTCTTCCAGCTGGAGCGCTCCTCCCTCTGCTCAGTGCCAGCAGGCGCTGGAGGATGTGCTGCTCCTTGCGCCCCTGCCCACTCCGCAGCTGGATCCTCCCGTTGGCTCCCTGTTCCCAGTGCCCAATCCTATGCCCTGCCCACATGCAGGAGGAACACGCTGGTGGGTCCTGCCCTGGCTGACTGATGTTTGCCTCACCACCTCCGCAAAGATCTCAGTCCCGTAAACAGGCAATCTTGGTTTCCTAAGCATTTTTTTTTTTTCCTGGTGCTCGCCATTTCCCCGGGGGAATCTCTCTCAGATTCAGAGCTGCCTTCGTTTGTCACACAGGTGAGCTAAAAGTTGCTGTGCGTCATTAGAGAGTGCTCAACACAGCCTCGAGCTTGTAGCTACCTGTGTGTGTTTGCACCACCTGGGGCTCACACAAGAAAAGCCAAGGTGAGACACGGAATGAATCTAAGCCTGGCTCTTCTGCAGAGAACTCCAAGAAAACAGAAGCATTTGGGAGCAGAAAACAAATTGGGAGGGAGGGGAAAAAACATTTTACTTTAATCTCCTTAACCTGAAGCTGTCCCACATACTGAGAGGAGATGTCTTTTTAGCTGGCTGCAGGACACATGCTCGAGAGCAGCCCCTCCCATGCCACCAATTTATAGCAAGATGAGTGAGAAACGTTTCATTCTTCCCTGATGTTGACCCAGGAGCTGCTGCTCTGGGGAGGAAGGCAGGAACAGCATTGAATTTTAGCTGTGAGAGCAGCTCAGAGCAAGTTGCTAGGCACCAGCTGCAGAATTGCCTGCAGGTGCTCTTGGAGGAGAGGTTGGGCCGGTTGATTGGGCTCTCCTGGTGCAGCCAGAGTGCCAAATACCTTTGGAACGGGCATAATCCGTTCTCAGCCTGAAGGAGCTATTGCACAATCTTCCCAGGATTAAGGGTTTAAATCGAGGGACTGTGTCACAGCGGGGAAAGGGCAGCGGGCAGGCTCAGGAGCCACGCTGGCTTGTGTGGCTCTCTGAGCTGGTGGGATGCAGCCTGCCCAGGGAGGTCACAGTCTTGCAGGGGCAAATTTAAGCCATCTCCTTCGTCCTGCCCTGTCTACATATTATCAGGGTGATTGAAATCTTTGAAGGATTAAATGGCTAAGTGGTTTTCTTCTGCTCCTGGAATCAAAGCTCCATAGCCAGCTGAAGCTTTCATTGCATCTGCTCAGGCAGACTCCTATCATTTCAGTCTATATAAACACAGTGAGATTTCCATCTCACTCTTATGCAACAGCACAAGACAAGGCTGTTTTTAAAGTCTGGCTTAGATACTGACTCCGGCAAAGGCTGCAGTGCTGCTTGGAGTTCCAGTATGCCTGCAATCCCCAGGGCTGCCCCACTGCAGAGATGCCCACTGCTTCCAGCCTCACCTGGAGGCCAGCTCTGCATCTCTAAAAATGAGAAGCACCTCTAAGGTTTGGATCCCCTTGGTGTCATTTCCCAACGACCCTTTAGGCCATCAAAGCCACCACAGAGAAAGAGCTTGCTTTCTCACACCCCCAGACTCTATCTTCTAAAACTCTTGTCCTAGTAAAAGAATTGCTCCAGCTGTCACTGTGACACCCATCAAATGTCTTGCAGAGATGCCGCCCCTGAAGTCAAACAGCCTCCTTTCCTAGAGCTGTGTCTGTTTTTCTGGTACAAACAGCAAGACTCAAGGGAGGAGGAATCCCCATATGATCAGTGACTGTGCTTCAGCCTGTACTACCAGTGCTTTGTCTGCATGGTGCAGAATGCAAAAATCAGGCTACTAGGGACAATTTGGGATGGAAAGTACTTTGCCATCACAGAGGCCTTAGTGGCAGTTCAGAGTCTCACCAGGAAAAATGCTGCGTAGACATTTCCTTCTTTAATGTGATAGAATCAGACTGATTTAGCTTAGCGTGCTGCAGGTATTTACCAGCCAACACTCCTATCAGCACTGGCTGTGGGTTTTAGAAGAGGATATTTGTCCTTGCAGCTTAGCTGATCTCTCATATCACAAGCCAGCTCCTCCCACATGGGGCAAAGCCTCACTGTGTGATCCTGATTTGAGGGAAGCGGCGCAGCTTTACACCCGGGGTGGTTGTTTGGAATTGAGCCCTGTGCAGGCAGAGCTGGCTCCTAGGGTTAGGAATGATTGCCCTGGCATACAAAGGGTGCTAATTACACAGCAGAGTTTATTTGCATCCTTTGCAGCTGCATGACTGGCTTGTTGGGTGAGACTTACAGGTCCTCACGAGAAAGTAGGTGGTTTATTCCCAGGGTTTCACATGCTTGTTTTCTGTGCAAGTCCAGACTGGCTGCATAGAGATGAGTTGTGCTTAAGAGAGTTCTGCTGAATTCTCACAGCAGAATCTGACCTGCAGCTCTCATTGTCCTTTCCTGAAAGGCAAATCCCTCTAGCACAGGGTCACGCACACATGCTTGGATGAGGCTCTGTCAGGACAGGATGGGTTTGGATGCCATTAAGCCACATGGTCACAGCTCACTGTATCCAGCTCAGAAGTTTTGGACTAGCACAGGCTGCCTTGTCAAGGATTTGGGTACCTCAAAGACAGGGTAGCTGCCAGCAGGAGCTGGCATAAGACCCAGTGATGGCTGGCAGCACCCAGGAAAGCCAGGTGAGGTGGGGATCTGAGCTTCCCCCAGCAGCACCGTGGGCTTACATGTGGGTACCTGAGGCAGCAGCACCCTTCAGGGCTGGGGCCGCTCCTGTGCTCCCAGTCAGGCCTTGTGATCCTTAACATACCCATGAAACTGTCTGGATCTAGTCTCAGGTATTGAAGCAAAGTCTAGGTCAGAGTCTAGACATGAAAGGCAAGACCAGTTCTGTGGTCTGTGTTTGTAGGTTCAGCCTGGCCCCTGAGCCAAGCTAAGGACACAAAGTAGAATGTGCCATTTAATCTGGCTGGATTAACGTGTGGATTTAATTAGATCTCATCTCTTCTCAATAAAATCTAGAGCATGCTGTTGAAAAATTATTTAATCTTCCTCCAAGACTTTTTGCATACATTTGAGCTAGGAACTTGCAGCACGGGGCAATTGCAATGAAATGAGAAACCAAGTTTTAGCAAAATCCAGAGGGTGGGGCTGAGATCAGCATCCTGTCATCTTTGGATTTGTGAATCTGATTCAGAGGCTGTCCTGCCCCCTCTCCTCCAGGGAGACTGTACAATGGATTTAGGTGCTGTATGATCACTCCATGGCAGCTGTCTCTGCACTCAGTCAGCCACAAAAAGCACAGTATTGCACTGGCTATGATCACATTTAGGTAGTTTGACAAAAAAGGCTTCAGGGACTCATCACAAAAAAAATGTTTGGAAATATTAATCAGGGGGATATCACCAGTTTTGTTCTTCTCAAGTAATCCTAACTTGCAAGAAACAGTGAAATAATGAGAGAAGGAAAAGGGGACAGCAAGCCTGGCTGTAGCAGAGGGCTGAAAACCAAAAGGCAAATTCATTTGGGATCCAGGGATTAAGATCCAATCATTTGACCTCAGATTAAAAAGTGCATGAGTACAACAAAGAATAGCTTAAAACATTTGGGAAAGTGTAAAGGAAAATCAAGTGGGATTAAATGACAAAACAGCTGCATTAAGCCAGAATGCCTCCCTGATCACAGGCGGCAAATCCAAGTAAGGGATACCTCAAGCTTCCTCAGTGCCATCCAGTCATCCCCCAGCATTTCTATTTCACAGCCACCCTCTGAGTTAAATCAAAAGGAACTTGCCCTGCCCCACACCAGTTTGTTGCTTGTACTGAGCTGCTCTCCCTCGCCCTCAGGGGAGCACAGTCATCTGCCAAAACCCCTTATTAGGAAGAAATTACCCAGCAGAAGTAGGCTAGCTAGCTGTAAATGCATGCTTGAGGACAGGAATCCCAGGACAGTGATGCTCAGGCTCTGAGTGCAGTGTGGCTGCTTCCCAGCTTTGCTTTGTGAGCTTCCCCCACCAGCGTGGTTTCTTTTCCTGCACTTGGCCTGTATCTCCTAGGGAAAATCACCCAGCTCCCTTGGGTGACTGCTTACTTGCAGCCATCACAGGTCACCAGTAGCCATTCCCACAGGTTCCCTGCTGTCCTCCAAGTGTCCAGTTCGGCCACTTTCTTCTGCAGCACCTCTGAAACCATTACCACAGTGCTGTTAAATGTGTGTCAGTCTCAGGTGGGCAGCACAGCCCAGCACTGTGGCACTGGCCCAACCCCTGCACACTGCTCACGGCAGGCCACAGCTCTGCCCCAGCCTTGGCTCCACTGCAGGCTTAGGAAATGCAGAGGGCAGTCATGGGCAGGGGGGCCCAGAGCTGTGCTGGATGCATGCTGGGTGTCCACCTTGACCATATTCAGTGGAGAACCAGTGTCCCTGCCCAGTTCCCTGCTTGCACGCTTCAAGCCACAGTATCCCACAGACAAACAACAGCCTTTTGCCACCGTGGCCAAAGGCACCTTCCCACTGCCACCATCCTACAAACAGGCTGTGTCCTTGCGAGTGCCTCTGTCACTGAAAAGCACCTTGCAGTGAGGAACTCCGAGGCTGGGAAGGGTCTGAGCATGAGACTGCCCAGAAGTGTGTTACAGCTTTTCCTTCTCCTTCTTGTCCAGTGGACAGTAATCCTATTTTTCCAGCAGCCCCACTGCCAGCTGCAGTGGCCTGGCAGGCGCAGTGACCCCAAGTGATTATTTAACAGCGGATTGTATAACAGAACAGGGCAGACATTACATTTCTGTCTCTGACCTCAGCCCTGGGACATCTCCCACCCATAAAACTTCCAGTCTAATCTTTCAGACCTTAGAGGAGCAGCCTTAGGCATGTGACACCATCCTTCAGAGAGGAGCGGCCAGAGGGGACCAGGTAGCTTTGGGCAGGAATGGGCTGCTCAGCACATCTCAGTCTCACAGAAGGGAAAAGGGGGAGCCTAATGCTCCACAAAGGCTCAGGTTTGGAGCCCAGATCCTGCTGAAGTGCCCATGATGACCCTGCAAAGTCCCTCTGCTCCCTGCTATCCATCCAAATGAAGCACTACACTTGCCTCTCTGTTTACAGCAAACTGTTTCAGCAAGGTGAAGATGCATGAGCTGGCCTTGAGCAGGGCAAGCCAACTCCACCAGCTCTCCCGGGTTCCAGCCACACTGCCTCTGGAATCTGGGAGCAGCTGAACTCCTTGGACTTACTCCAGAAGGGGTGGACAGTGCCCAGGAACCAGTGGAGAGGTGCCTGCTGCTCTGAATAGCCCACAACTCAGGACATACCGGCCTTGTGCCAGTGATGTCCCCAAAATGTGTTGCTCTTCACAATTCAAGGCAGTAGCCTGAGCCCTCAGTAGCCAGGAGGATGCTGTGGTGTTGCAAGGAGATGGGCACAGACAAGCCTTGCTTATCAGTGCTGGGCATGTGCCAGGTGGCTCAGACGCATCTCATCCAGAATTTCATCAAAACTGGCTTCTCCTGAAGCCTTACTGGAGCAGACTCAACAAGGAGCTTGTTTCTGAGCTTGACTTCAGCATATCCTAGCTCTAAGCATTCCCTCTCAGCAGGACTTGGTGGATGTGAACTGCCCCTCCAGGATGAGCATGGATCTGCTGGAAGCTGGAGAGGACTAGCAGGGCCACCAGGCTGACTGAGGTCAGGGAACATTGCCTACAGGGAGAGGTGGAGACAGCTGGCCTGGTTAGCTGGGAAGGAGAGGAGTTGGGGTGATTTAGCAGAAGTATACAGTGGCTTGTCAGCTAGAAGGGAGGATGAAGCTGAAGTCCTTCCAGGAGGTAAATCAGCCTGGCTGGTTCAGAAAAGCTCCTTCCCTGGAGCAGCCTTGGGATGTGGACCCAGAGAGGAGGGGTTTCCATCCTTTCAAATTTCCCAGCTCTGACCCAGCCTTGACAACAATCCTGCTCCAAAGGTGGATGAATCTGAGACTGCCACAGGCCCCTTCTCACCCACACTGTCTTTGAGAGGCAATTCCAAACTGAGCCAAAGTCAGCCTCCAGCTTGAGCCATTCGTGCTAACTTCCATCAGACACTGCTCCTGTACAACTTACCAAAATGTACCTGCTCAGAGTGCAGCAGTCCAGAGGGGATTTCACAGCAGCCTGAGCTCAGGAGCACACAGTCTACCAACAGCCACAGCAAAAGTAAGTCCAAAGGGCAAGATCAGAAAATCCAATATTTAAAATCCGTGACTTGTTCCACAGCTGGGCCGGGGAGGCAGCTGCTGCAATGTGGGTCTAACCATTAACCAGGGGGCTAGAGAGGTGTGGTGTTCTCTGAGAAACAGGTGCTGTGCCTGAGGTCTGAGTGTGCCTACACTGGGAGAGGGTGTGCAGCAAGGCACAGGGATGCTCCTGCAGAGCCCACACTGAGTCTGGAAACTGCTACCATGTCTGACCCCTCTGCACCCCTCAGTAGCAACCAACTCTCAGAGCTCACCTGAAAGCATGTCAGACCAACTTTTTGGCAGGGAAGAAAAGACTAAGAAGAATGCATTAATGCATTTTTAATATGTTACATAAACAGTTAAGTTCAAAGCTGCCTTACAAACAGGTGACACGAGATGCCAGCACTTCCACTGAGAGGTGATCCAGACCTTTCATGCAGAAAACATTTTTAATGTCTCAAAGCAAATTGTCCTCCCCTTGGAGGAGACAAATCTCAGCTGGGAGCAGCATCTTCCATTTGCTAGGAGCGTTTTTAATTTTCAAAGCTAGTCTGTTTCATTTACAGGCAACAGGGAGCTGGATGGGAGTGGCTCCGTGGATCTTTAAAACCTCCTGTGCATGCCCAGTGCCTGCAGTGCTGCTGCTGGCAGGGACAGCCCTGCCTGGCCCTCAGCCCCCTAGAGTGATGCAAGAGGTGCCTTTGCACTTTGCCTTAGTAGGAAAGCAGAGCTGGCAGCAAACCCGCCAGGGAGGCAGTGCAGGAGGCCGGGGGTGAAGGACCACAGCTCGCTCACCATAAGGCAGGGAGTGTGTCCGGGGCAAGTGCTCCCTTATCACACCCTCACAATGGGGCTGTGTTTACCAGGCTGCTCCTCCAGCTGCCTGTCAGCTGGAGTTTCTACCCTGCTCAAAGGGCAGGGGCTCACAGCGGCTGTTGCCATCTGATCACACAGATCCAGCAGCGCTTTCGTGCCCAAGGGCAGCCGGCCACGCTGTGTGTTCCCCATGTCACAAGGATCAGAGGTGTCCTGGCATGGAACAGGCAGAGATTCTGGGTCCCAGGTTGCTCCCAGGCCAGCAGGGCAAGTACCATGGAGTTCCCTGCCGGACACAGCTGTGGAAGTGGGAATGCCAGCAGCTGCCCTGCATTTCCAGTCTACTCCTGTCCCCAGCAAGGCAGCAGGGACAGCACAGAGAGCAGCCCGGAGTCTGGAGACAGAGGGCTGCCAAAAATGCCAAACCAAGGCTGGTTCTTCTTCTCCCAAGTGTTACAAAATCCAGGGCCGAGTTTAAACACCAAAGAGACTGTGACCTCTGGCTCTAGGCCGACCCTTGGAAGCACCTGCTCCAGCCTGAAAGAAAGGAGCATAAACAAAAGGAAAACCCAAAAGGAGCAAATTCAGAAGGAAAGCATGGCAGGAACAAGCCCAGCTGAAGCTAAGAGGAGAGGGCAAAGGAACAGCTTTCCAGCAGGCACTACTACGCAGCTGTTGTACAACTGTTGCAACATTCCTGTTCTGAAATCCCATCTAAAGCAAATTTTTCTTACATGTAATGAGGACAGAAAACAAAAAGAAGGTGGAAAATTCCCAGAATAACCTGCATGGTTAATGTGGTATCAAAACAACTGTTTTGCTCTTGGGTAAAAGTGAACTGTCTCCAAGTATGAAGCTGCCCCCACCCTCTCCCAGGACTGAAGATAACACTAGGAGTCCAGAGAACAGCCAGAGCTTGACAGCACACTGCTGGCAGGATCAAGACTTTGCCCAGCTCCTGCTTTGGCCCCAGGCAGCCTCCACCAGTGTTAAGGCTTTTCCTTCACCTATGTCTTCCTTCTCCAGTTCAACATTATGGGAATATGTGCCCACAGCCTCTCCCTCCCACTCCAGTCTCCCTTTTGAATCTCCCACTTGTTTTGCCAATGTGTCAGTGGCAGTAAAGTCCCTGAAGGCCCACACACAGCCCCCCATGGTCTCATCATCCTTCCAACATAGCTCTCATCTCCTGCTTTTTGCCTGGGGAGAAAGGTGTCTGCACGTTGTGACCATCTGAAAACAGACTCCTCCTTGAAAAAAGCCACCAGAGAGCCCATCAGCTAGGCAGGGCTTGCTGCTCCCCGTGTGGGGGTGAGCTCCAGACGGAGCCCGCAGGGCACGGCTCAGGAGAGGCACCACCCAGCAGCCAGGCAGGAGCCAGACACAGCCGCACCTCCGCCATTATGGTGATCCCTGATGCCCCCACCGGGAAAAGTGGGACAAGCAGAGCCCAGAGGAAAATCAGGAGGAAGGGGAATGAGTCCCAGTCCCACCCTGTCTCAAGTAAATGTGCAGGCTCCTTGCATCTCTTTTGTGAGCTCTTTGAGGCAGGTGTTTCACCCCACGGGGGACTCTCTGAGCCCCACCTAAGCTGCTGTGGCAGCCACTTTTTGACGCCTTTCACTGCCTCATTGCATTTATGTAATTACTACTCCTCAGGAGTAGCATTGCTCACATCTTTGGCTGTTGGATCCTTTTCCATTCTGTCCCCAGTGGAAGTAATCACACTTGTCTCGCAAGATCTGTTCTTCCTAAGCCAGGCTGCCATTTATCCATTATTATTGGACTACCAAAGGCATTTGCATATGTTCAGGAGCACACCAGCTCCCTCGAGGAGGAGGGAGAAATATCACCTCTTGTCTGATAAATTGCTTCCACCAGTGGAATCAAACCCAGGTTTCTGGACTATCCAGTGGGGCTCTTTTGTAACGCTGCTCTTAGGAAAAGGTTGTGCAGATGTCTTAGCTCACACCCCAGAGCTGGTTTAAGACTGCAGGAGAGATTCAGACATTGCCTTCTCCAGCTTGGATGCCTCTTGGTGACCCAGGGGAGATTCCAAAGTCAAGGATGGGTTTCTGCAGAAGCAGCTTTACACGCTGCCCTCTCCAAAGCACAGATGTGTTCAGCCACATATGTGACTGCTGCCCTTGGCTGCACCCTACACAGTCTCTCTCCTCACTCACAGAAAGCTCAGCAAATTCTGGAGGGGCCATTCTGGTGAATGGGAGTCCAACCTCAAGCACCTGGGATCCTTCTGCATGTCTTGGCAGGTCCTTGAGGGTGATCCAGTGCAGACGCTGCAGGACAGCACCCCATAACCTCAAACAGCCCTCGAGCACGAACCCAGAGCCATGTTAGATCTACTGCAGAGTGTTTGTCTAAGATTTCACTGTGCCCAGTTCAGCAAAAGCCGACACACGCGGTCCCCGGTGCTGAACTCGGAGCCAAGGACCTGGATTTCTTGCTGCCACCTGCTGTCCCTTGTCAGCAGGGCAGGCCCTGCCCTGCTCCCTGCCAGCTTTGCCCCAGAGCCCAGCCGGGATCCAGGGGAGGAAACAGCAGGACCCACTGTCCCTGTTCCCTGTGAAGCACCAGACAGACCCAAAGCCTGGATATGAACAGAAACACAAAAACAGTGGCCTCTGTGTCCTGATTCTCCTGATTACAAGCTCAAACACTACAGTTGTGCCTGATTTTCTCCCTGGGGGACACAGCCCTGGGGCTAACCTTTGCTGCTAGCCAGGACAGGCCCACAGGGGAGCCTCCTCCCTGCTAATTCAGCCCATCACAGGGAGGGAGGGAAGGCAACAACTGCAGACATGGAAGAAAATAATAAAAATAGTAATAATAATAGTAATAATAACAATAAGAATAATAACAACATCATCTATTCCTCCTACTTTCAGATAGTAAGTTTCCTGCTTCAATTGACAGAAAGCTGAGTTGAGTGGATGCCAGGAAACATTTCAGATTATCAGGTCTGGTCCAGAGACACAAATCAGGTAAAATGCTGCAGAAACCTGACAACAGCAGGAGGCCATTTTTTCATTCTTTTTTTAAACTATTGTATCATTTATTTCTAGGCAGAACTATATACCCTGAAAGTAGAGGGAGGAGAGGCAGAAGTCTGTTGTGAAAGGTCTGCAGAGAAGTAGTTGATAAATGTCTTTGTGGCAATAGCTGCCTTATACTTCACTGTGCTCATGTCCTCACTCTCACTGGATTCCCGGCAGAAACTGGCACCTCCCAGCTTTACAAAGCCCTGCAGGCAAAACCTAGGCACAGGTAGGTTGTTCAGTGTCACCTCCACACAATGCACAAGCAGTCCAGTGACATTCCCCAGCAAAGTCTGGACTTGTGGGAGGACAAGGATAGGCACCTGGCTGTGTACCTGTGAGGACTAATGCAATCTGCAAGGTCAAGCAAGCTGCATGGGAATGCTGCAGGGGCAAGCTGCTCCATTTCGTTAGGAAACCAGGAGGAACTGGCAAGAAAACAGGGAACTCAAAGATCCTGGGCCTCATGTGCAAGCCAGGTGCCACAGAGCTACCTTGTACCAAGCCCAAAGCTATCAAAACTGCATAAATAAAACCCATTTTGCCACAATCAATCCACCAGATACCTGTGTGTAAACTCAACCAACCTGGCTCTGAAAGCTTCTCTGCTTTACAGGCCAGCAGCACAGAGATTGGTGTCTGTTCTGTGCTGCTGCCACAACCAGGAGCCAAAGGTGTGCTCATGTTCCCCCTGCTCCTTTGCTCAGCTCCCCATTCACAAAGCAGATAAGAACAGTATCTCCCAGATGAACACAGCTCAGCCTCTCCACCCACCCTTCCCCCAGATCTCAGCAGGGGAATTTGGTCTGGGCTTGGAAAGGACACAAAGCAAAATGCAGTTGTTATCAGCTTGGCCTCTGTGTTGCACAGCCCTGGGTACAAGGCTGATTCAGGGTTTTTGGCAGGGCGTTTGGCTAAAGGTAAACAGACTCCTCAGCAAGCTGCAGGACAAGTGTGGACAAGTGTCTGAGCTCCCAGTGAAACCTGGAGCACTGGCAATTTGATTTTAGGGCTCTTTTGTCCTCAAAAGTCAGGGCAGACTCCCACCCTCCTTGTCTCAGGAGCCAGCCTCACAGCTGGCAGGCTTAAGCTCAAACCACAAAACACAACTCAAAGCAGGCACTTGAGTGAGTGACTCTTTGGAATACTGATCTATAGTGTCTTTAACAGGAACCAGGCCAATGCAAGGTACAGGCAGTCACACAGGGACTGGGGAAACGGGGAATATCAGCATCCCAAGAGGACTAAACAATAGAAGCAGTTTAAGTTCTTGCAAAATGGCTTAAGAGCAGCTTCACATGGAAAGTGACTGCTGCTTAAGCAATTTAAAGACAAGCCCCTCTCAAACATTGGTCAGCTATGAGCAGCTTGGTGCAGGAAGGGCTCCTGCCAAGGCTGCTGGGGTGGCAGCACACCACGGGACAGAAACAAGTGTCCCCTTGGAGCAGGGAGCCTCCCCACACACATTCTGCCAATGAACGTGTGCCTTCCTGGCTTCAGAGCTACCCTGTCCTCCCCGTGAAAGGAGGCTTGGCCTTGGCAGGATGTTCTCCAGAAAGGTCTACAAAGCAGAGTATCTGGAAAGCTGAGGCTGCTTTCAGAAATAAATAAATAAAATAAAATAAAATAAAATGGAGGCTGTGCTGGCAGCTTCAGGCCAGAAGCTCTGACTCTTTTCTTCCTGCCACTTTCAAAGAGTAAGATTTAGCTTCTGTTGTCCTTGCATCCTTGAATATCCCATTTCTATTTCTTGGGAATTTTTAAATTCTGTGCAGAAGACAGAACAAGCTTCATTTGGGAGATAAAAAGGAAAACTTTTTTTTTTTTTTTTTTCAATACCAGGGTCATCAAGGGTGGGAGCACGAGGTAATGGCAGGGAGCAGATTGAAGCAGCACTCAAACACAAATGATGTGTTTGTTATTTGCCTATGGTGAAGAATGCAAGAGCAGGGTTGCACTCAGCTGTGAACTTGGGGTCCCATATGCTTGGAGATCTCCAGGTGAAGTGTTATCACTTTATTTCTCTTCATGAGAGAAACCTGTCCTTCAGGCCACTTCAGGTAGGGCTTTTGTTATTATTATTGTTATTATTATTATTACAGGAAAGTTATAGCTGAAAAAAGCAAGACTAGAGACTAGCTCTCATTGCTTCATGTTAAAAGGACACAAAAAGGAGGAGTCAGGGCATATAAAGGATCCTATGAAGGCACAGGCAGATCTTTGCCCATACAGCAATAAAGAGATGGAAAAATGCCACAGAAATCCTGGGTAAGGGGAACATACCTAAGTGTAACTAAAATACTCCAGTTTGAGCTCTATTCTCAGAATTCAGGGGTTTGTTTTGGATTGAAAGTGCACCCCAAGAAGAAGAGAGAACTGCAAGTTCTGTAAGTGGGATTCCCATCTTCAGCTACTGAAGTTTTAGCTTACCGTGGTTCAATCAGAAGCCATGTAGCAACTTCAAAAAAAAATTACCAGGTCACTGTCTCACCAGGCTATTTCTTAGACACTTCTGAAGTCTTTTGACAGGATGCTTATCTAAAGCTCACTGATTTAATCTGATTTGGCAGTTACAGTGCTGTGGTTAACAGAAGAGAAAATAGAAGCATAATCTATATTACATGCAAATCCCTGCATCCATGCCATTCAGTTTGAAATGTCCAGAAGTTAGCACTTTACTGACACAGAAAGCATCACCTAAACACAAACTGTGCTTCCTGAAATATCCAGTCTATTGTATTAACAGCCTGAGAGACAGAAAATTTAGGATTTTCAGTAAGAAGCACTATAATAACTTCTGGAGGCTTATTTGACTACTGCTCACTTGAATTTTGAATGGAGCACAAACAATTTGATTTTTTAAGTAGCTTGAAGAAAGATGAAACCACAAATGGAAAGAAAAGATGGCAAGAGAAAATAAAGAGATAATGGCTTATGTGAAATTGAGTAATTACATCCTGCATTGTGCTCCAACTGCCATCCCCCATCCCACAATCCCACTCCAGTGTTTAATTCTGAGTACTGCTATACTGCCACTGCCAGGATTAATTTGTTTTCCTGGATCCCAGATGCTTTGGAAAAGAGGGTTAATTATCTAGCCATAGCTGCTGGCTTCCCAGCACATTCCTGCAGGACTCAATCCCTTGCATGAAGACCCACCCAGGCTGCAGCTACTCCATGAACACCAGAGAAGGAAAAGTTAAATAAATCATGCCAGAAATTAGGACATTTCAGTAGCTGCAACAGTGAGGAGGAGGAAGAACAGGGATCCATCTAAACTCATGTATGGCTCCAGCCCAGGGAGCTGGCTGGGAAAGGCCAGGAAAGGAAGGCTTGGCACAGGGCAGATGGAGCTTTCTGAATATAAGAGGGACTGAGGTTACTTCCTTCAGAGAGCCATGGTCAAAGCACAGCACAAGTAATCTGGCTGCATTAGGTCCCTCCACATCCTGTGAGAAGTACAGTCTTAGGAGGAAGAAATTCTCTGTTTTTAACAGGGAAAGGCTATTAAACATTAGGAGACTAAACAGAACACAAATATTTTGCTCTTTTAACTTGATAAGGAAGCTGCCTAGAAATGGATTCACCCTTTATCAAATCAGATGCTTTAGCAGTAGAACTTGGGGCCCTTATAATCTCAAAAACCCTGAACCCCTATTTGGTTCAGGTTACTTTTATCTGACTCTGGTTCTAAGAAACACAAATGGTACCCTAGAAACATCCCATTGTCACAGGAGTGAGCACATCTGATCACCCTGCCCCACAAGTGTCAATATTAATGCTGCAACTGAGAAGATACTTGAAATTACAACAGATCAGTCATGCAGCACACTTCTCTCTAACTGGTTAGAAATAAAAATAGACATAAAGTAAACATGAAACCCTAGAATGACTAAAAAACCCACTGGTAGCTACACATGTGGGAATGCAAGGTATTTAAAAAAAAAAAAAGGAACACACAAAAGAATCCCAAATATGTTTAAACACATCCCTGAGATGAAAAAAATTGAGCAATAAGTGTTCATGCTCCCAGACCTCGATGCATTATTTAACAGAAGAGCAGCACATTCAAATAAGTTCAAGAGCTGTTCACAAGAAAACACACAGCAGGAAAAGGAGCAAGTTGCATTTAATTACAACAAAAGGGTTTCAGCCAGTAACAAGCCAGCTTGCCCCAAACATTATCCCTTTCTAAAAGACAGGCTTAGTGACACCACATCCAGTTGTATCATTCCTTTCACAAATCAGGACACTCAAACACGTCCTCCAAAGTTTCTTCTAAATCTTCTCTTTCATCACCCTAGCAATACACTCTATCTTGCTGTGGTGGTAGAGAGTCAAAAAACAACTCTTTACACCTTTTGCATATAAAGAAAAATAAATATAAACAAGAATTAGACCATCATGAGAAGAGGAACATATCTCCACCTCAATACATCTTTACCTCCAATGAAAGGTGATCAACTGGAAAAAACAAACAAAACATCAACAAACAAAACTCAACAAAACAAACAATGGGACAGACATGAAGATATTACATTGTGAATAACAGCTGCTTACAAGCAGGGAATGTGCATAGAGATGTTCAATGTTTTGCTTGCATGACAAGCAAAAGAGACAGGAAAAAAACCCGCATTAAGAGACCTTGAAAGTTTAATTTTAATCTAATAAATATGATAATACCACTGCCAAATGAGAGACAAACTTCACTCCCTCTGGAGCAACTAATTCCCCACCTGCCCACTGTTTGGGCTCTGTTCTAAAGAGCAAGATTAAAGGTGAACACAGACCTCGTGTGTGGGAGACCAACTTCATTCCCTCCTGAGGACAAGAACCTACTCTTGTAGGCCCAAGAGAAAATATTCTTTTCTTTTAACAGCAAAACACCAACAAGGAATCTTTCCTGTTCTCATGAATACATGAGTAAGATGGTTATTTTCTGGAGAAAGAAGCTTGCACAATTCTTCAGTCTCCTCTCTTTTCTGCCCCACATGGCAGAGGCTACTCATTTTGCATATGGGCCTTCCAGCTGCTATCAGGTCCTCTATGATATACCCAGAACCGTGCTCCATTTGATCTGGGAGGACACAAGAAAGATGCCTTTTATCTGAACATCTTAGTCACTGAATGCTGTGATCCACTGAGGACACCAAAACATTAAAGTGCATGTCTATTTTTTCTTTCTTTTTTTTTTTTTAGAAGAAACCTGAATGTTTTAAGGGTCACTCATCCCACACTGCAATTTGAAAACAGACTATTTTTAATGCTCAACTACAAATGACTTCTGGAACTACGTTAATACAATGAGCAATGGAAATTATGACAGAAGAAAAAGGCTTCCACAGAACATTCAAGTTGATAAAAGAGAAAGGAGATTGGGAGAGATCTTTTACAGTTAGAACACTAAGCAGCACAGAGCATTTCACTAACAGCAACATATGGCATGTGCACTTCTGCACTGGAGCTGTCTGGAAGCAATTTTTGGGGAAAAAGCACTGAGGCTGAAAGAGTCTCAGCAATGCCCCTAAAATGCAAGTCTCCTTGCCACCCCACAGGCAGGAGGCTGGGATTATTCCAAACCCTGTGCTGACTTTCAGTTCCCAGTTCAGACATATTAAAAGCCTGATGTGAATACCTAAAACACTCATTACCTGAAGCATGAACAAAATGGAGATAGACAGGGCAAAAATGAATTATTGTTGATGAGAAAACCTGAAGGACATCTGACACATTTTCTCTTGTATAATAAGGAAAATTTCCCTTGAAATTAAGAATGAGGAAAGTCCAGTCTGTATTGAAAGATGTGCAATGTGCATAGCCTGTAAACTTCCTACAATATAAGCTCTCAAGGAAAAGAACTCTGCACAAATCATCTTGATGATTTCTATATCTTGATATAGATAAAATCCATAAAGACAGAACAAAGAACTTAGAGGATAAAGCAAAAAATAGCTGATAACTTCTCTGCAATGACTAAGAACAGAACTGAAAGAAGCCCTCAACAATCCACTGCAAATTGAGAAAAGGGAACACACACAGAGCCTAGGACAACAGCTCCCAGACTGCACTGCTTGGATTCCCATTTCTGGGGGTTAGCCCAAATGAGACATAACTCCAGTTCCAGAAGACAGGTTTTGAAATACTGGGACAGAACAAACCATCTTCTCCAAAGTGAAAGATTTCTCACCTCATTCATTTCACATCACATAATCAGTTACTTTACCTGAATCCCACTGAGATCACCTCAGCTTAAGCTACAGACAAGCCAAGACTATTTACCCAATGAATTCATTCATGGTCATAACAGATGTTTAAGATAAATCAGACAAAAGAAAACACTGAATTACCTGTCTAGGTATGAAAGGATATGGTGGGGGCTTTCTTTTTTTTTTTAACTGTTTTTATCACCTTGGTTTCTATTGTGATCCATGTTGTCTCCCCCCCACAGCTTTTACCATTGAGTGTGTCATGACCACTGCTTTAAAAAAAGAGTCAAAAGGATATGTTAAACACCAAAGATTTAAGGTTAAATCATGGAAAATGAGGATGAACACATTGATACAGACTTGCAATTTTAATTTTTTAAAGGCCCCTATGGTGGGACTAGCTGTAGATGGCATCATGCTAATGCAAATGGAAAATAAGTTTTTTAAAAAAAAAACAAAACCACTTTAAATAAGTATGAATTCATACCATACACATGTACATACTTAATAATTTTCTACGTTAGCTCTGTTTGAACTATAAATCAAATCTATACTACCAAAAGTTCAGTATGTGCAACATTAACCCATCAAAGCACTTTATAAATACAAGCTTCTTTTTAGTATTGCAACATACTTCACTACTTAACATACTTAAAAACAAGTTCTACAATTAAAATTCTGCTGTAATAGTTCTATCTGCCAATTAAGACTACAAATGGAAAAATACTTGCTAATCTTTAACATTTTGAAAATGCAAATATATTTCATTTTTTGAAAACAATCTTGTTTATTCTACTGGTGCTTCTTTAGACATTTGAAGATACTACACTAACAAAAAATACAAACTTTGTAGTAAGCTTACAACAGGTACTTCTCAGAGGCAAAAATAAAAAAAATCTTGTTTGTATTTATGAAGGAACATCCATTTATTATAAAACAAGATAAAAGATATTAGAATTAAGTTGAAACAAGGCAACATTAGAACAACCACTTTAGAGCTTTGTGAACGAAGTGTAGTTTTAAACTTGCAAATCCAGGTGAACGTAGCTCTGAACATGCTGTCCTCTTCTCTATAAATGGGATGAAGTAGAGAAGCAAAGCTTCAAGGTGTAAGGGTTGGAGCCATCTGTGAGGAGGCAACACAGAACACACCATAGGCACAGCTCTCCTGCTGATCCACATTCCATAACCTGACAAGTTCACCAATCCCATGTATTTTATACCTTCACTGGGGTTTGCCTTTTTCACATTGAAAGAGAAAGCTTTTCTGCTGTTACCACCCCTCCAAACTGAGATAAAACTGAAATTGTGAACAATGTGTTATCCATACTGTCTTCAAAAATATCCTTCTCCTAAGGTTCATTATTACGAAGGTGGACCAAAGGTGTGCAGGAATAGAAAAGATTTGAACTGTTAACACTTCACAGGGAGACAAACTCACAACAGTTAGGAGAAGGTAGTTTAAAAAAATATTAGACACTGGCCTGTATTTAAAATTATGTCTGGGAACACCTGGAAAAATTCCATTTAATCCAGTAAACTATCTTAAGTGCTCAGTGAAAATCTGGCCTATTGTGTACTTGTTTAGCAGGTGAACTCACCCCACTCTATTCTTGCTAGTTTGGAGCTAAATTCAGCTTGGCCTCACAAATTCTGGTTTCAAAGAAAATGTGCTACAGGAGCAGTAAATTGAGAACAATGAGCTGAGTAACTTAAAAAATCCTCTGTCTAAGACATTGCAAATTTCTCTATATTTATTGAGAAAGAATTATAGAAGGGTTTGGTTGGATGATCCATCTCATTGGATCATCCAGTTCCAGCCTCCTGCCATGGGCAGGGATGCCACACACCAGACCAGGTTGCTCAGAGCCCCATCCAGCCTGGCCTAGAACACTTCCAGGGATGGGGCATCCTCAGCTTCTCAGGGCAACCTGTGCCAGTGCCTCAGCACCCTCACAGTCAAGAACATCTTCCTAACATCTAAAACTTAAATCTCTCTTAGTTTAAAACACTTACTCCTTGTTCTACCACTATTTGCCCATGTCAACAGCCACTTTCTCTTTTTTTTTTGGGACCATTTTAAAGTACTGCAAGGCCACCATAAGGTCATCCTGGAGCCTTCTCTCCTCCAGGCTGAACAACCCGAGCTCTCTCAGCCTTTCCTCTCAGGAGAGGTGCTCCAGCCCTCTGATCATTGTCGTGGTCACCAGAACCCTCAACTCCTCCAGAGAAAAGAAATTCCAGCAGTAAGATTAGGAAAATTTACTTACTGGGGACTCTTATCTGGTAGTGATTAAGTACAGTGAGAGCTTCCACTGCATCTGTCTTACATTCCCATTCCAACAGACCAGACAGTGTTTTGGCAGAAGCTGTCAAAATGAGAAATAAAAAAAAATGGGAAGGAGAGGATCAGTAATATCTCCTGACAGTGTATACTTGGATCAAAACTGGAATCAAGTAACTTCCCAAACTGGCAAAATTCTACTTACGTTTTGGGTCAAACACTTTGTATTTAATAAAGCTGAGAACTTCATGATCCTCACATAACTGTCACAAAAATAAAATAAGAGGTAAAACTCCAGCAAAAGTGCACATAAACAAATTAGTAAAAATTCCAAGTTCCTGGAAGAGACACACAAAAAGGAAGATTCTGACTTTTTAAGAGAGTTTGCAAGAATTTATGGCAAATCATTTTAAAAATATGTTTGAATTGGTAACTCTTTAGAATACCATTCTGTAATATGTAAAACAAGGCTCCTGTATCTGTGATATCACTATTATCTCCAAAAACATATTTAAATAATAACAAGATCTACTCTTTGAGATTTCTGCTCCAATACAGTAGCTCTGTACATACAAGGACACCACTTGGGAACCAGAGTGTACTTTCAGACAGAGTTTTAAAACTATACTTTATTTAACTGAAAAAGAACTCACTGAACTGTCAGCAATCTTACCACTGCCTCCACTTAGAGAGGCCCAGTACTGCATGTTTTAAGCATTCAGAGTTCATTTAGGATACAACTGTGCCAAGGGTCCCTGGTGCATGTTCCAAAACATCCCAGCAGTCATTACAGGGAGTCAGTAAATCCTTTGTGAGTTGCAGTCATAACTTTCATGTATTTGTCTTTGTGTCTTCCCTTTCCTCCAAAAAAACCCCACATTAAGCTCCTCAACTTTATTTTCAAGATTTTGTTTCTCACATTAAAGAAGTATAAATAAATAAAATTGAGACAGCAACTCCAGAATTGTGAACATATCCAGAGGGGTTTCAAATGTATTTCATGGAACAGCTCTCTTCCAGTGGCTCTGTTACAACCCTCCCAGTTACTAATTTTTAAAAGCAGCACCATGAAAAGCCAGGACAGAGCCCAGAGAGCACTGGATGTCAGTCACTCCAAGTGCTTACCTTTACAAACGTTTCCTCAGTCACACACAGGGGAACATTGTAATAATGCAGCACACAGGAGGGTGGCTGGATGATGTTCTTGGATGCTTGGCCAGCACTGGTAAAGCGATTGTTCTTACTCATGGCAAAATCCTTGTAACTACTCGTGCCATCCTCCAGTTCAAATATCTGGCTTGGAACTACTGAGTGCTGCTTGGAAACACTGGAATTTAAGGATAAAGTTTCTTAAATAATTAAGGCTATCATACTTTGCAGATTATTATCTAACTAGAAAAGAGCTGATATTTCTTTATAATAATTTGAAATAAATACAGTAAGAACAGGATGGGTTGGATTTGACTCCTTCCTTAAAAAAATGCAGAGAGAATGGATAAGACACATTAGGGAACACAGTTCATTAGTGGCCAATCCATGTAATTACAATATGCTTTATGAATGTGAATAAATAAAACTATAAATAGTAATAAGCCTTAGAGTGGTTGGGATTGAAAGGGATCTTAAAAATTATCTCCTTCCAACAGCCCTGTCATGGGCAGGAATAGCTTCTACTAGAGCAGGTTGTTCAAATCCCCATCCAACCTGGCCTTAAAGACTTCCAGGGATGGGGCATCCTCAGCTTCTCAGGGCAACCTGTGCCAGTGCCTCACCACCCTCACAGTCAAGAATTTCTTCCTAATATCTAACCTAAATTCACCCTCCTTCAGCTGAAAGCCAGAATAAACAGTCCCAAAGTGGAAATTGTAACTCCAATTGTAACAATGATAACGGAGTAATGTGATATTGTCCCTTTGAAACCTCATTCCATCTGCCCACTGGTGGACTATGATCAAACATATTTACCAGACATTGAGTCTCTTTCCAAATAACTTGACATTGTTGAGATGTGTGACTGCTCTTTCCACAGCGTATTCATCACCCATTTCAACCAGTGCTGTGCCCGGAATAGTCTTCATAAATTTCACCTGAGACAGATAAGATTAAAAACAAAAATTACATTGCAACAAAGAGCTCAACCAATTGTTTTATAAAACATTAGGATATATTTTTAGACAATCTCAGACTGGCTTTTTCCAAAGCATTTAAAAGAACTATAGTAGTTTCCAAGTTTCTAATAAATTATGTCTTACCTTCTCAATGTTTCCATACAAGCAGAACAGGTTGAATACCCTTGAACAGTTCATCTTGAGCTGATGCAACCCACTAACCATGACAACTGAGCCAGAAGGATTTCCACCATGCATGTAAGAGGAGGATGCCTGGGGCAATGGATAGGCAACAAGTTCTGGAGTGTCCCGAGATCCCATTCGGTACCGGCTTGGCAAGGGCAACAAAGGACCATGGGAGCCTAAGGAGAGGAGAGACCATGCTTTTATGTTGTTTGAAATAATTTTCACTACTTAATCATGCATCAAAGCCCACATACATAATGCATATTTAAAGGAGGGGTAGAAGGTTACAGCAATTGCTGAAGATATTCCAGTAATTACGAAAATCATTATCCTCCCTGCAGTGTGCAAAATATTTGAACATAAACATATCAGAGGAAATAATTAAAATCAAAATTCAGAAACACTCCCATCTAGTTACAGAGCTACATGACACCAAGAATGAATATTATGAAGTTGGGAAAACAAACCAAAAGGAGTGAGACAGAGGTCAGGAGATGACACAGTTCTCTTTCCCAGAGTGTGAGATTAAGTCAGAAGCCTGTCTTTCTACAAAATGTTCATTTGGAAGAAACAGGAATACTTAAACCCCCACACTAATGCAAAATGAAGTAGTCCTATTTTCCACTACAGATAAAGTGACAAGTTTCACTGAAATAGACAATTTCTTTTGTTTTTCTTCTTTTAGTGATGAGATACTACTAGTAAACAATACTTCTGTTCATAGAAAATGTCAGTATTACAGACCAAGGGGAGGATCCCTGTTTTTCTGAGACAAAAATAACGTGAAATCCACATGAGCCATGTATAAAAGGAACCTTTTGTCTTTTTTTTCCCAGCAAAAAGCAGTAATGACAGGAAAGCTGGTATAGGAGGAGATGGACACATTCCTTAAGGGAAAAGGATGTAGCAGAAGAATAAAAAAAATACCATCACTGAATCAAGGTGGGACTTGGAAATTCTGGAGATTTCAGGAACCTTTGAAAGGAGTGGTTAGGACATAAACCTACATTGTAAAATATCATAAATACCTTTGCAAATAAAGAGGCAAGACAAAACACACTTGCACCTGACAGCTGAGAGAGTAAATAACTGGAAAAGTCACATGTGAGTGGGGACATTTGTCTCTCCATGCTGAGGTCTTTGCTCAGCACATGAAAGTGCCAGCAGGTCTTGCCTTACAGAGAGCACTGGTAACAAATGCAGTACTTCATAGCACTGATCCAAAACATCATTCCTCTACAGTCACATAGCTCCATCTTTTCTGAATCAGCTAAATTAGAAGTGCCAATGCCAACAATTCATAGCTTTGCATGCAAAAACAGAGCTCTCTGTTGTACCAAACCATTGATCACTCTATGTGATCTTCTGTTTTCTAGAAGAAAACTGGGTTCTCAATCCAGATATTGCCAGGGTGATGGCAACTAAAAGGAAACTTTCTTCCAAGGAATAAACCTGCAGAGCTGAATGCTGTGGGTGACAGGAAGAGGTGTGGCACTGAGTGCACATGGGTTTCACTAAACCAGCAGTGTTTCAGAAGGCAGACTGACAGCACTGCAGGTAAACTGCTCATGCCAAAGGGAACCACAGCCAAGTATTGATTAAATATTTAGAATTCCACAGAGCATGTAAGAAATCATGACCAGCTGTCATCCCATGTTACTTACCATAGCCATCATGTCTAAAGGATGATGGGTGCTCTCCCAAAATAGCTTGTCTCTGCCGGCCCTTCCCTCTGTCTAACGTGGGAAGGGAAAGAAACCAGTTTAGTATGCACAACCAGGCACTTGATTTCTCCAGTTAAGACACAAAGCTTCTAGTTAAGAAGTGAAAAAGTAATTTGAGTCCTTGTTAATTTTATAAACGATTTCTCATTCACTCTATGTCTAAAAACACAAGCTGTAGCCCTGAGATACCAAAATTAAAAGACTGCCATCTGTATAACAAATTGCACTTAAGCTGATTTGGGGCAGTGGCCAATGAAGAGATGCAGACATTTAAAGTTTATGGAGATACCAAATAGCTCTCCTAAACAGACACCACACATTAGTATAGAAAACACCATACAGCAGGATTTACCCATGTGTCTCTTAAAACAAATTTGAAATGCAGTACTTTTGAAAGACAGTACCTGAATCATAATATTAGCTTCAACAGCAACACATTTTCAAAGTGGGCTTCTTTCAAGAAGTTTCAGCATAAGCCAACAACAACCTGTATTACATGGTTTCATAATCAGTAAACAGAGAGCATTACATATGTGTACATATATATTTACAGAACACCTATTGATTTATGGGCGTGCTGAAAGGATTGTACATTGTGGCATTATCAGCAGTACATAACAGTTCAACTGAGGCAAAGTGTCACTGAGTAATGCACTTAAACAACAGTCAATCCTTTAAGAAAACCCAGTTCTCTAGGATATAAAGTTAAGCAAGGGGTCTACATTAATGGAGGGAAGCAATGCCTCACAGCCAAAGCTGTATCTTCCAATCAGATCCCTGCTGCACGATAAAAAAAATCTAAACTTCCAGATTTCTTTGTGATAAGCAACAATTCTTTTCTTACAATTAAAAAGGAAAAAAAGCCACATTGAAGAAATGGGGCAATGCATTTATCAGTTTACAACAATTCTCAGGATATTTAAGTATGACTGCTGAAAACAGTTAACTCCAACCCAATGCAGCTGGAGGTATTTTCCCCAAAAAAAAGGAACTATTTGATTACACAACAGTGGTAGATGAAAACACATGTGGCCCTTTCTACTCAGGATTTTGAGGACAGGTTCCAAGTCAGATATTTACTTTGGCAGTAAAATCTGAGAGAGCAGTTCTGAACACTTTTAAATATATGGAATAAAGATTACTGTTGTCAAGTTTACTTTTCCACTCCCTTTTCATGGTAATAGCTCCAGTTCTTGTCTCTAGAAAGCAAATGAGCAGTCAGATCAAGTATGTAATCATCTTTCAGAAAAATAAGTTTTGTAATTCCAACCTGTGGAACTAAATGCTTTGAAACTGCCTACAATAAAATATAGTCAAGAATCACATCCTTCAAATAAAGAATTCTGTGAGAAAAGTTTGACAAATATTTCCTCCTCTTGGTAGCACAAGTCTCTCCTTGCCCCATGCTTGTTCCTACCTTGAACAAAGCCCCTGGACTGTGCCAGTAAAAATACTTGTGCAAACATGCAATGAAACACGAGAACTGACCTGTGCTAAAAACAATTCTCAAAGGAAAGGTTCTTTATAATCTTGTTTAAGCTTGGGTTCCTTGATTTTTAGTTTTGTTTTTACACCAGGTCCTTGAGTCACTGAGCAAGCTCGTATTACCACCAAAAGAAATGCTCCAAACTACAGTTTGAAATTCCTGGCTTAGTAGAATACTAAGTTAGGTGGGTTTATTTCATTCAACCTAATGCAGTATGACTTCATAGCAGCAGGCATTTGTTAGGAAGTTTAGTGGAGAAAGACTATGGGCAATTTATTACCATAAAGAACTAAAAACAGTTCTGTAAAAAAAATCATTAGTAAAATGCATTTCCTTCCTAACACTTGAAGAGCAGGTGTGAAATTCTAGAAGGATTTATTAGCATGTCAGTCCTTGGAATGAAATACCTTTTGGATAAGATCTTTGCTGCAGTGAGAGCCCTACACTGGTCACACTATGTTCAAAACACAAATAATGCTGTTGCAAGAGAGAGCTGAAGGGTAAATACATAAACTCTTTCAAAGAAAACCCCAAGTCCTGGATTACTTTATGGGCAAAACTGCTCTAGATGCCTGTTTTCTTGAGTACATTTCACTGTTCATTCAACAATTTATATTCCCATTGGCCACATAAATGGATGTGGAGCATAGTAAATGAAAAATCATACTAAATACAATATGTAATGTTTTATATATATATATAAAATACAAGTCTAATTTTTTTCCTCTCATGTGTAGTAGGGTGCTTATGTATAGAGAATAGACAGTAATAAAATAAAAAGAAAAACAGAGTTCTTGAAAAGAGCAAGCCACACCTATCCTAAGTTTTTCATTTTCCACTGTTTGCTGAAGTTTGGGGAAGTTTTAGTTCATACAGTCATACCTACTTGCAGACCAATTACATAATGCATGTAGATGCAGTGTTACAAATCAGCCTTGAAACACTGCAATGATCAAAAGATAAAAGGGTCATATTAATCCTTTCAATTTTTCAAATTCAAACCTTTAGATTTTTTTTCTTGTCCTTGAGTTTCATCAGAATCTCTTTTCTTTGACTCAAGCATTTGGGAAAAAAAATTGAATCCAAATACAAACAGTCATAATCCACAAGCTGCAACCAATACTGTAGGTCCCTTGTTAACTTTTTACAAGAACTTCATTTTGAAAAGCCAAGCCCTAAGTTTTTAGTTGTACAACAGTTTCACAAGCCCAGTGTCTCTGCAGAATTACTCTGAAAGTGCAAATCTCTTGAGAGAGCCAAAGCCCTGGATCTCACGTAGTCTTTGATAAGTAGATACTCTATCTTGGTCACATTGTCTTCACTTTTCTAACTTTACATTGAACACATTGTACATAGGTTACTGAACACTGCACTCAATATTTACATATCTTTGGTTATTTTTAAATAAACACTTTACAGGAGTTAGGCTAGACAGCAGTTTGACTGTACATATATAATCATAGTTTCCACTGACATGAGTTAAGCTCTGAGAATTTTTACAGCTGAGCACTTAAGAGACAGTATGCCTGTACCAATTATGAATCTCCCTATTTTATTACTTAAGTATAGCTGAGGGGACTTACTGGATATTGCACTGCTCAGTTCCAACTATCTGCATATAAGGATTGAACTTCCTTACTACTAAACAATATTTATACTGCTAAGTCTGAATGCAACTCTCACATACAGCAAGTAATAAAAAGATTACAACGTCAATGATATCAACAAGAGGTTCTTAATTTTGGAGGTTCTCGATTTTTCAGTGGTAATTTTAAGGGAAATAAGACCAGCATACATACAAACTTGAACAGAATGGGTACAGTCTATCATGTTATTCATCCCACACAAATCTGAAGTACTGAAAATGTCCTCCTTTAAAAACTTGTGGTGGTGGTGCATGCAGTATGCAGACAAGGTGAACTGCAAGTCTGAGGTTTTTCAGAGGGCTTTTTGGTTTGTTTGGGGTTTTTTTTGCTGATGCCGATGTGGTGCATGATGAAGTGTAGAGTCAGCCTGCTGAAGTCCTCTATCCTTCTTAATGCCTTGTCCAACATAGGGGAAAAGAGTCCTTTCGAAGGAGAAGCAGTGTGCAAGTTTGTAGTTTATAAGGAATAGTCTGTGCCAGGTTTCCTCTCCTCCAAAGAGAGAGAGCTGCTTGGAGAAATGCAAGTCCTTGAGAACTGCGAAGGTGCTTGGAGGTGTGGGCTCCTTGTTGCACTAAGTGGCTCAAGTACACGGCAGTAGGGGGCACTAGGGCTCAGGGTTAATTCCCTGCGGTGGCACAGCCTCCAGCAGCACTGGCCTGCTTTGGAAGGACTGTTGCCACACAGCCTGACCACGTGTGAAGGGCTGGCATTAGTACAGTCAAACAGCTACAGTGAGAATGGATCAGAACCTACCTCGGCGGCCTAGATATGGCTTAGTGTAGTCCCAACTATCGTTGTCATTCCTAATGACATTAAGTCGAGTTGGCTGTTCAAATAAAGTAAAAGTGAAAGAGGTTAAGCCTTGACTATATGTAATTTTTTTTTTTTTTTTGTAAAATTAAAAGATATGGTCCAAGCATTACCCTTGCATATTCAATTTTTAGTGTGCAGCATCCTGCATAGATATCTGCTCCATTGAGTGCAGCCTTCGCCTTCTGGGCGCAAAACACTGATTCAAACATACACATCATGTTAAGGATCTTTTTCCCCAGGTGTCTCAGTCATGTCCCTTTTATCTGATAGGGCTTTACTTTTTTAGCCTGCAGGTTTTTCACTATTGTATACACTACAAGAACTCCATGAAGACTTATCACAGTAGTTACTTTACAGCAGAAAGAACTAAGTGCACACCCTTTTTAGCTCATTAGCCAAAAAAACCCACATAACTAAAAGAGAGACTTCGAGTGAACTAATTCTCATCTTGCCTCAGAAAAATGCAACAGGCAGATGCATGTACCAGGCTCCAACACCTTAGTTACTCCATATGCTCCCCATGCTCCAAGATTAGTCCCGTGATTAGCAGATCTGCCTGAGCCTTGGCACATCACAGCCCATGATCTCACCCATACTGGGTAATACATGGATGGTGTCAGGAAGCCTGAACTTTGCAGCAGAACAGACCTTTTGCACCATCTCTTCATATAATTTAGTGACATCTTAGAAAAAGCCCAAAGCAACAGAATGTGCCTGGGCTTTACCACATTCCTGCAGCCCACCTTCTTCCAAAGTGACGCATGTTCACTGTAGAACTTAAAAATTAGGGAAGTTAAGCTTCCCAGACCTTTAAAAAAACAATATTGGCCAGAATTGCAGAAGTAATGGGTACTTCAACTGGCATCTAAATTTGAGTAAATTTTTTAACTTTTCAGATAAGGCTTGTCTTGAAGCTCACTTTCCTTGCCACTCCCAACTGTTTACCTTGCTGCTGCATTACTTCACTCATATTTATGAATTTTCTTTCAATTGCTGCCTGGTCTCATTTTCAATAAAGGCATGTTACAGAATTGAATTCTAAGGGCTCTAGGATGGTAGTTTCTGAGTGTGTGCAGGAACCTCTCCACAACTTCCCTAATCTTTCACAAGATGAAGAATAACCCCCAACTGTGCAAATCATCTGATCCTGACAATTCCATTTATGACAAACTTAACACATACAGTAAGTCAAATTACTGTCTGTTAGGACACACAGTTTAAGTTTTCTACATAGATAAATAGCAATTAGTTTGATTTAATAGAAGTTACGTAGTTCCCTTTGCCTGGAGAATCATCAATGCAGCCATCACATTGGTAGCATCTGAAAACACAAAATAACGCCAAATAATTTGGCAAATTTTGTCCACATAACAGTTAAAAATGGATGTAAATAAAGGTTTAGGAAGAGGGCTGTCAGAGTTTCATAAATTAAGGCCTAATCATATCAGGCTTTGGACTTCACAAACCACAGCATTCAACCCAAGAACAACCTAAGGTGGCAAATAAACAGTAGGAAAATAGAGCAGGGAATTTCTTCAACACATGATGCCCAAGAATTAAGGTCAAGGACGTCTAAGTTGGCCTTTGCTTTATAAAGTCAACATAGTAAGACAAACAGTACATACTGGGACTATTCTAGAAGAGTCTGAAGACAAACTGCACCACTGCAATCCTTTACCCATTTCTTGAGTACCAAGTCATGACACTTTTGTGTAAAAGGGGTTGTCCAATCTATGATATAATTCATGTCTGCAATTATTAGGCCTGAGGGACTATAAACAAGGTTACCAACCAATGTTCACAATGCCATTTTCCTACAAAGATGAAATGTGTAAGTACTACTTTGTCTTACAGACATACAAAAATTAGAAGTTACCACGTCTTAGACAGAAATTAAGAAATAATTTCATCTCAAAATCACACGGTATTTTCCTGATGTTTCCATGTTAAACTCATTTGGAGTCAAGAACCTATAGAAAAAAAATCCCACTCAAAAAGGATATTCAACCATGGCTTGTATTCCATTTCTCTTGAATATAACAATGCGTTGAACTTTTCCAACAGGGTTGCACACAGTGTACAAAACATCCTAAGGAAGAAGAAGAAAAACAATTTTAGTTAGATGTGAAATTCCAATCACTTTTGGTCCACAGAATATTTTCTTGCAGTGGCATTTAAATGCCAAAGAGCAAAGAAAAGGCTTGTTAACTTTCCATTTTTATTTTCCCCTCCACAATTAATACAATCATGATTGGCATTTTTACAGATCAATATACTACAGGTAATCAAATCTGAAAAACAGGAAAAGACTTCTAAAAGAAGTACTCATGCAAATATATAGATATTTATGTTTAGCAAGTACCTTCAACGATGTTAAAACCCAGTAACTGCATTCACGTCTCTCTGCTACCTTAGAAGCATTGCCCTGCAGTAGTTCTACCACAGCAGAGAGACAGAGTGACACTTGTAACACATTTCATAAGAGTCCAGCAGCTGAGTTTATGTTCTTTTTCAGAGAGTAACTGAGAACAGTTCAAAATGTCAACTTAGATAGCTCACCAAAATGAGAATTTCAACAGTTTTCATTCACTTGAAGCAAGTGGGTGCTGTGCTCCTTCCTTTCTTTTTTATCTAAACCAAATACCTCCAAAATGATCATTCCAAGATCTTGGTGTACATCCCCAGGTTTATTTGGGGGTCAAGAGGGAGAAGTGACAAGGACGTAGGTATAATATTTATTATTATGTTTTGCAGAGTAGAGGAGCAGTCAGGAGGAAAAGGAGCAGGGGGCACGTGGATTTCTTAAAACTAAAACAAACAGCCCACACAGACTGAACCCATAAAAAAAAATAAGACCTGTGGGATCATTTACAGCACGCTTGGCAGCACAAAAGGCTGCACTCCATCTCTCCTGTTTGGGAGAAAAGATTCCTAGAAACTTTCCAGCTCTAGGTGACATTAATTTTCATATGATTTTCCTTCAAAATTTGTCCCTCAAGGAATTTCTTCACAGTCACTTAATTAAAACAAAAAAAAGTTATCTTTCAAAATGTAAGCTCTACTCAAAACCCCATCAGTGTCATTAGCCAGCAGTCACACACACAGCTGGATTTTTTAATTATGTTTCATAATTCAGCTACCTTATATTACTGAATCAATCCAGTGGTTCACAAGACACAATAATGAGGGCTATTTATTAAAAAATTAAGCACTAGCATTATACATATACTAGAATACCACAATTCAATTGTCAAGGTACACCACACCTTCCTCATGGTTTAGAAGTGAGCTAAGAGGAACAGCAGAGGTGTGGCTGAACAGACAGCAATGACTGCAGCAGCATGAGTCACTTTGAGAAAGTCTCTTTGAACAGACAAATCCCAGACAAAGCTCTGCCCTCAGGTAAGGAAATGAGGAAACTGAACTTCAAAGACCTGTACATGACATCTGGGGCACAACTCTTCAAAACACCAACACCCCTATAACGTAGGAGTGAAAAGCAACTAGGAATTAAATTAAATACAGTTAATCTGTTTTCAAAAAAACCCCAAAAATGTTCTGTGAGAGAGAGAAGCTGATCACAATTGCAATGGAGGAAAAAGGATGCAGCAAAATTTTAGAACAGTTTTGCTTCTGCTATTAGATACCTTTGAACAGACCAATTTCTCTCCAAAAACTCTATCTTGTTTTTAAAGTAAAGCCCTTAAAAACTTTACAAGTTTACTGCAGTTATTCAGGCTTGCCACTTAAAACTGGTTGCAATTTTTCATTTAGTTTTTCTAAGTGAAGTTAAAATTTAAGAAGAGAAGAGTGTTGAAGAAGAAATAGTATTGGGCTTTGAGGTTTTTTGGTTGCTTTTTTTTGAGGGGGAGGGATCTTTGGTTGATTTTTGTTTTCTTTTGTTGGGGTGGATTTTTTTAATAATGCAGACTTTGCCTGAGGCATTCTTAAATTAACTAGGTTTTAACCCACTGGACAAGTGCAAAATTTGTATTTTTCTCACCACATATTTAGCTGTTATGGGCACAGCTGCTCTCCCCAGTTGCTGTGACTGTGCTGCCTTCAATGAGCTCTGCAGCTTGCCAGTAATTCTGGAAATCTGCCTGCTTCTAGCACTCATTTGTATATGCTAAAGAAACAGCTGGGGGCAGTGGGAAGGAAGAGGTTGGGGGGGTTGTTTGTTTTTAAAAGGGAGCACTATACTGTGCCAGAGGCTTCATCCTTCAGAATTCCCATGGAATTCTCCTAGCCCAGAACCAGGCTTCTGCTCCCAGCTTCTTCAAGCATCCACCTTCAACTCAGCAGCTCACACAAGGCAAATTTAAAATGCATGAATGAAACTGAGTTTCCAAAATTTGTACTACAGTCATGTGCAAAGAATACTTTAACTCAGTCAGTGGATTTGTTCACACAGCTCAGAGCAGGCTTGTTTTTAAACACTAAAAAGTAACTCATACCATGGGGCATGCTTTTCAATAAAGAAAATTGACAGGAGAAAGAAGATTCATACTCACTGATGGCTCAACAGACAAAAAGCTGTCGATACTCACAAGACAGTGAAGCAGAAAGCATGATGTGGAACTGACTACTTGTAATTTCAGGAATGCTAAGTTGCAGTCAATTTGCTCTCATAATATACAGCACATTAAATAAAGCTTAATGTTTGCATTAAGTTACTTGGTTCCACACACCCCAAACACTTTGATCTGTACCATCCTACATCCCTAAGAACAAGTGATTCATACTTGTATCGTAGTACATGATTTTAAATTTTTTCTGCAATATTTCTGTGCAATTTAACGTCTACTATAAAATCTCCTATGAAAAATATAAGTATTTAATCCATGATAAAACACAAATTATTAAATAACAACAACAAAAAAAACCCCTGTATCTTAAAATACCATGTAGCTGTGCCATTAATAAACAGCAATGAATTAGGATGCAACTGCATAAATGGTACAACTTGAAATACTAAAAAGGAAAACGCTGGCCTAAATGAAAGTGAGGAAGATTCCATCAAACTGGAGTTTATCATCAGAAGATAAAGGTTTTACTTTTCCACAAAGAAAATACTTAAGAAGGACTACAATAAAATAACCCTTCCTTACTGGAAAAATTACTTGCTCTTTAAACATACACCACTGCAGAGCCTAAAGGCTCAATAACAATCTTGATGTTGTGGCAACACATTTGGAAATATTCCAGAAGCATGCAGCAACTTAAACACTTCAAAATTCTCACTTTGGAAGTCTTCAAATGTTTTGCAAAACATCTGTACAAGACTGAATGGTCTTGAAAAACCTTTATTTAAGAGCATGTGTGTTACCTATGTGAAGATATAAAAAAATCAAATGAAAGAAGATGAAACATACCACTGTAATTGGGTAGAGAGGATTCTGAATTGACAACAGGAGAACTTTATTCCCACCAGATGGGTCATCAGTGTTCCCTGGCCGAGTGATCCTCTTGCTTGTGGAGTAGTTGAAGAAGGCTTGCTGCCCAGCAATGTACACAGGTTCATCTGCTGCAAATGTCACACACTTCTTTGCACTCTCCACGTTTTCAAACTCCACCAGAGCCTGGCGCTTGAATGGCATCATCATCACATAGCTGGTGAGGGAAACATCACTCTAAGGCTTCCTGCTCACTCAGAGCAGCTCTCACATCCCATGATGGGTCATTTATCACATGTTTTTTTCCAAACAATTCCCAACAAAGACATACCATATGGTTCCAAACTTCTCAAGAGCTTCCACGAGATCTGCTTCCACCACAGACTCACACAGCCCTCGGACATGGACGACAGGAGAAACAGAGACTTTGTGGTGACTTCCCCCAGCATCCTAGCAACAAAATGACATTTTAAAATTCAACACAGAGACAGGAACACTCCTACTTGGTGGACACTACACTGGGTCCAGAAACAGCCATCTAAATGCACAGCCTAAGCATGTGTTAAATAATTTAACTTTTCTTTCCAAATGGATTGATTGCCAAGTTCAGTTGCTGAAGTATACTTAAAATAAAAAGCTTTTCGGATTTAATTAATCTGTTTGCACACACAGGATTTTTCTTGTATTAAAAAAAAATGCAGCCATTTAACACTGATTGAATTGCAGGAGGTCTTACACACACCCTATTCATTAGGAGCATAAAAAAAAAAATTAGGACATGTCCAACAGCTAAAATATTTCTGACACTCTGCTTGCTGATGCTGGTATTTTTTTATATTTTTTTGAGGCTGGAAGAATAAAAAAGCAAGCATGAATGAGGGCCATCCATAAACTGAATACAAACTGAGTATTTTTTCCAATGCTCCACAATGCAAGAAAACGCCAGCTCTGGTTTATGGTTGAAATAAACCCAACCTCCCTCCTAATTCTGAACATATATGATTTTAAAAACTCACAATTTCTTTACATATGGGGCTCTTTTCACCCCAAGGCTGATTACTATTAATGGATCCAAATCTCATACATTAGCACACAGACTTCCCACCATAAGTATTTTTCAGAACTACTTTCAGACAGGCTCAGTTCTGTGCAGCTGAAGAACTTGGGTTGAAAATTTGAAATTTGGGTTTTCAATGAAAACCTTGAAGTAAGGCTGAAATTTACCTTAAATATTCTAGGACATGAAGGGTAAAAAAAAAAGAAAAGAAAAGAAAAAAAGAAAAAAAAAGAAGAATGTAAGCCAATAATGAGAGATTATCAAAAAAAGATAAGAGATAATTAATGGCACACTAAAATATACTGCAATAACAGAAACCAGCACCCAAATTTTATATTTGTAACAGCAGTGAAGTTGATGTATTCAAATTTAGTGACTATATCAATGTGTTCCATATAACAGATCAAGTCTTGTTGATTTTTCACTTTTTCTTGAACAGCAGCACGGCAGCTTCTGTGACTTGAGAAAGATTCTCATTTGTAGCACAAAGGAGCATTGAGCTTCAATAATTAAGTGACCACAATGATTGCTACTACTGTTAGACACTCTACTCTTGTCTGCCCATTTGAACTACAGATGCCAGCAAAAAACACATTCCAGATAACTACAAATTGAGTCTTGTGTGTTTAACTCCTGTAGTTCCATGTACAGTTCTCACTAAACAATTACAGACTTTTTTTCTTTAAATCAAGGATTTGACCATTCTGTTTGAATCAAAAGCCAGCACTTGAGGCTTCCTCAGATGTCAGAACAATCTGCTGTGTAATCCCTTAAGCTTACCTTACATTTCATTTGTTTGCAGCACAAAAGCATTTTAAGTGGCAACACATTTCTTTGAATAAGAACTGTGGCAATGCTGGGAAAACACCACTGGTGATATTTGCATAAGTTACCCTGTATCCTGAATCAATCAGCCCAGCTCTACGGCAGGACCAGTGATCAAAGTAGTCACCAAAGGTTAATACTTTGAAATGCAAATGCTTAGGAAATTGCAGAAGGAACAGAACTAAAGAGAGATTTTATTTTCAGCTTGTTTATTCTTAACCCACATACACACTTTTCAAAGCTGAAAAAAGCACCTGAGGAAATCTTCAAGAGAAAACTAACAATAACTACCGCTTTTTCCTGCAAACCCTATTACTATAAGATGTTGAGATAACAGGCACCTTGACTTTATTTACAGTCTCCAAAACAATCAAAAACGATTACATCAATTATTTATTGCTCTGCATACTTGCTACTATATTAAGATCCAAGTTAGTGCCAGGGAATACATTTCCTTTTAGGTTTCTTTAATACACTCGAGAAATCCCATCTCATAATATCTCTGTCTAATCACATGATGAATACAATGATTTGCTCGTTGAAGCAGACTCACCACAAGGAATAGTTGTTGCAACTCAGTACTTGCTACTCATTACCTCTTTGAATTAGTGTCTCCATAAATCACATTAAGCTTTTCAGAGAACAGATACTCAGAAGAGTATTTTGTTCTCCCTCCTCTTCCCAGCTCAAACTTCCGGTTTAGTTTCAGTTCATGTTTCTTTGTTATGCACATCCCTTTGTATTTTTATCTACTAGCAGGTATTAGTAGATACAAATCTTTCTAATAGTGCAAATTCTCTCAAAAATTAAGACTTGCACCTTCAAATCCATTATATTATTATTATGACTTACATGAACACGTACAGGTGTCTACACTTCTGCAAAATATCAAAAATTACAAATTTTGCTTTCTGTTATCATTAAAGCAACGTTTGGCTTTCCAACCTCAATTTCCTTCTCTCAAAACATTATACAGAAGGTGTTCTTTCAGCAAGGTTCAGCAAGAGTTTTAGAAAGAACAAAAAACTTCTATTATAGTAACCTGTGCAGAAGCTCGAGAAGCATGTAATAAAAAAACCCAAAAAACTCCCCCAAAACAAACAACAGAAAAACAACCCACCCATCCCCCCAAAAAAGAGAAATGAGTGATATCTCAGCCA
>VZTB01001199.1:370988-407491 GCA_013397245.1 Thryothorus ludovicianus
CCAAAAAAAAATCAGAGGGTTTCTGCTTTATGCCAAATAGTTTGTAGCCAGCAGCAGTGAATGCCAGCACAAGAGCCAAGCATAGATCAGTCCTGAGCCAGGAAGTCTCAAACATTCACAGAGCACACAGGTTGGTGAAAGATGGGGACATGTGCCACAGGTATTTATCTGGGTGCAAGAAAAGTCTGCACAGAGAGCAGACACACAATTGTCAAACAAGTTTTGCAGCTACAAAGCTGCAGTATCAAGCAAATCAAGAATGACCCTGGATTTCCTCTGGAAGGAGAAATAAAACCACCAGACCACATGAAAAATCAAACAAGCCTGCAGAGTGTAAAGTGTACAGCTAAGGTCAGAACATTCACAGCTCGTCCAACTGCTGCTGGAATTTCTCCCCAGAGATGAACAATGCAGAATTTTGACCAAGATCTCACAGCCACTGTATCTTGAAAGCTACATGTGCTACAGTTGGCACACAGACAAAGGTTACATCAAAGCATCTGCTCACACACTGACTAACAACCACCACTATTTCTGTGCCTACAAAGGAGTCTTTCAGTAACTCAGCTCCCACAAGAGCACAAAAGCTCCATGCAAAACTCCAACACCACACTCCACCAAAGCCAGGAGAACAGAGTAGCCAATATTAGGGCTGTACCATTAATATATATCTATATCTTAAGGGGGTTTGAAAGCTCAGTAATGATTTCTTGAATCATTAGGCTGGACTGAAAACACACAGTTAATTTAAATAGATAATGGAACAGATTTCCTGCTCAAGACCAGCAACAGGGATAGAAAAGGTTTCCCTCAAGAAAGAAACCACGAGCATAAAAATGCCTACCCTGAAACAAAGCTGAGGCATAAAGGGAAGCACTGACATATCCAAGGAGATGAAGTACAAACAAGTGACTTCACATACCAAAGATTGCAACAGAAGCAGCTTCAAAGAACAGCTGTGACACTTTAGCATCCATTTTTTGGTGACCTACATACCTCTAGACAACATTTGAAACATTTCAATGGTTTCTTGCCATTCCAAAAAAGAAAGAATGTTATCACAAGCTGTAGCATGATGCCTCTCTTGCTCATCAACTCCAGAAAAGAGCTTTCTTACCAAGTGTTTGCACAAAAATGTGTCCTTTATCCTTTCTTCAGTCACTTTCCAGTCAGTATACTCATATTAGTCCTACTCATTTGTACTTTTTTGAGCATCTGCTTCTTTGTCTTTTCACTATTTACCTCCTCCATCTCTCTTTTTTCCCTCACTGCAAAAGGATGGCACTTCTCCTTTATATTCCCTCTGCCAAGTACCTAAATATACTCTTATTTAGTTTCTCACCGTTCTGATTCTTATTCACTCTCAACTTTCTCCTTGCTCTGCATCCCTTTTAACTGGTCTGAAATTTGTTTTACAGATAAAACAGAACTGGTGGTGAGTAGAGGGGAAGCGTCTCGGAAGAACCAAGCAGAAAAGACAAAGTTAAGGTTCCATGGCAGTGGAAGAAAGTATCACTTTTGTATATCCTGGGATTGTGCTTTTTTTATTATTGTTGGTTGGTTTAGGGGCCTGAGGGGCAGGGCTACACAGAAGAAGGGGGTTAAGATTAATCACACCCCATACTCTGGAAGGTGACCTGGTAATCTAGTTTTGTTTTGGATGAGGAGTTTAGGTTATTTCTCTTTGCTTAATGCATTTCTACCACTGTGTCCTTTCAATGATTTCAACTGCCACAGAAAGAATACCTTCACTATGACCCCTTCTGCCAACTCTGAATTTGTCCTGAAATGGTCAGGCATTTGGACCACGTGATTGTCCCAAGTCCCTTACAACTGAAATAGTCTATTCTATTTTCCTCTCTGCTCATGATAATTTGAATATCCTTAAAAAAAAATAAAAAATAAATAAATAACTGAGGAAACACCATCCGAAAACAAAAACCTACACAACACATCATCAGATTTGGCATGAGATACTAGAATAAGAACCAGCCTGAATGTAATGTTTTGTTGGGGTTTTTCTTTTTTTTTGAAGGAGGACAAAGGAGGGAAGATGATTTACATTTACTCAAAACCTGCTTCTAGGATGGACTTCCTTAAAGAAACAGAAAAGCCACTGCAAAATAGGTCAGGATCTGAACTCACTGCATTTAGCAGCTGTTACAACACTGCCCGTGTTAGACATGAAGCAACTGAGTTGCAAGGAGAGCTGCTTTCCTTTTAGCACCCAGGAAATTTCAACAGAGTGGCTGAGAAGCTGCAAGATCACATCTCTGGTTTACCTCGCAGCAGCTGATAGCTCTGTTTGTGATTTAGACACCACAGTCTCTTCCCCAACCTGTAGGAACAGGGATAATAGATCTTCCTGACTCCACAAGAATGCTTAGGTATATCAGAGACAGTGAAGAAGTGGATGCTAGAGGTTGCACAAATATGATATTAATCCATAAAACTGACATTTAAGGGAGGGAGAGGGGATGGAGCTGAAAGGCCCTCAAAATTCCCTTAAACACAGCTCTCAGCCCACATTATCCCAGGGTCCTGACCCTCTGCTACACTGCAATTCTGATTCCTCTGACAAGGCTTCACCACTGCTTCTGTAAAGGTCATTCTTCCAAATCACACTCCCTCCCACTGAGTACTTCTGCAGGAACACAACCTGCTCCTCCCCTGGCCAACATCTCGGTCTGTCCCTGGCCCTCCTGGCTCCTCAGCCTGGAGATGAGCCATGAAGGAGAGGGTACACTTCTTGCTTATGAGAAGTGTCCACACTAGTGGGAAACAGAGGAAAACAAAGAACAAAATAGATGTTGGATTCCCTCTGGATCTCACATAAGAGATTTCTAGGCCCCCTTTTCAAAAAAAGAGGCATGAAGGGCTTCTTCACACAAATGCAACAACCCCAGAACAGGAAACTGCCACAATAATAAATAGAGCCCAGGAGGGTGACCCCACTGCCAGAGGAGTCCTCGCACAAAAGAGCTTTTATACAAGGGCATATAATCCATATGAGTGTACAGTTCACTGACATTCCAGGGCATATGCGAAGGAAAAATAAATAAAAAATTTTAAAAATTTAAAAAAAACCAAACAAACAAAACCAAAAATACCTCACCACCACCTAATCATAAAGCTACCAGAATCCTATCACTCTTTACCCTGATCATCCATTTCTCATCATCATTTCACTGTTATCTCCCATTTCTCCTCCTAATTCCCCATTCCCTATAGTTCCTCCTGCTTATTTTTCTGTTCTCTTCTGAGCAATCCAGGACACTTACACTTCTTCCCTCCTCTCAGCCCACCTTCATCATGTATGTCTGAACCACATACAACTTTTATAAGCTGACAACATTTCCCTGCAGATGAATAAGATACGTCACAGAATAAGTAAGGTTCCTGCACATTTTTGTATCTGTTAGAGAAAAAAAACATGAAAATTCACATTAACTAACTGTACTTAATAGAAGTTGGCATTTTGCTATTAAAAGCTTCATATAAAATTACTAACAAAAGACAACTCCTGCCTCTCCAACAGTGAATCTGTGAATACAGTCTTGCCAATAAATTGTCAATGACACTGCCACAACCTGCTGCTGAAAACCCTTCATGTTCTCGACTTGCTACACATTTGTTTCAGTTTCTTTACTCACCAAGCCTCAGCACATGCCATACTTGAGATCCAAAGGGTGAAGCTACACACCCCATGAAGGGTAAACTTGGATAAACTGGGGCATCATGAAGACAGACTGAGCCAGAGCCCAGAAAGAAGGAAAAGGAGAAATATAAGAACTAGTTGATTTCACTAAAATACTGCAGGAAAGAGGAAAGGCAAAAGCAGAATCTCCTTTCTACGTGAAACATTCAGTGCATGGCATTCAGCTCTCCTACATGACAAACTTTCCAGATAACTTAAGCAAGTATAAGGATCTCTTTCAGCACTGGCCTTTAAGACAGAGCACATTCCTAAGTCTTGGCTGCAACAGAGATGATGCTCTGTCACAAGAAACTTGAGAGTTAAAACAGTTCTCTCTGGAGATTTATTTTGTTACAGCTTATCAGGAAACTTTTATAATGATGTGCTGGTTTGGGCTGCAAAAAGTTATTTTTCTCCATAGTAGTAAGGGCTATACTTTGGATATGTGCTCAAAACAGTGTTGATAATACAGAGGTTTTCCTTCCTGCTGAGCAAGAATCAAGGCTTTCTCTGCTTCTCCTGCAGCTCAACACGTGAGCACAGCCCAGACAGTGACCTCAAGTGACCTAAGGGATATCCTAGACCCTATGAAATTCCACTGTGCATATAAAATGAGGCAAGAAGAAAGGAGAGCAGGATTTTCCTCACTTGTACCCTTTTGATTCCCTCCCCCATCAACCCGAGCAAGAGCCAGCTGTGCAGCGCTTGGTTGCAGGAGAGGGTTAAGCCACAACAATAAATTTAGCAGGCACCGTCCCTATCAATAGATTTAACTGATGGAGAAATGGTAACAGCAAATGCTCCCTCACTATCTTCCCAGTGATAAGTAAGTTCATTTTAACAAATCACAAAACAGATATTCCAAATTTCAAGATTTGACATTAAATCAATGTTTTTCCATTTGGCTCATTCAAGTAAGAAACAGAAAGAGCCATCAAGGAGAAAAACGGTTGCAATCAGATGAACAATTAGTTAGATAAGCAATCAAACAGTAGACAGAAAAGTCTTGTTAGCTCAAATTTATGGTTCAAATTTATGCTTCTTGATACTGAGAAGCAAATTCACGAGGAAAAGCAAAAAAATTTAAAAAACAACCTGAACCATCGTGCTCATAGCAGTGTTCGTGAGGGAGAAAGTAGAATTAAAAACCAATTTTAAAAGGAGGCAATGGTTTCAGACCAGCCTTATCGCCGTGTGGTGCCAGACACAAAGGTAGAAGGAGGATGAAAGAAACCCTCGGCCGCGGTTCCAGTCCCCGCCGCCACCCCCCCGCTCGGTGTTTCTATAGTTACCCTCAGCAACAGGGCCGGCACTAAACTTGCCATGGCGATAGCCCGAAAGGCAGCCAGCTGCCCGCCGATCAGTGAGCTCCCAAAGCCACATCCCTCGCACCCATCCATCCCTCAGGCTGCGGGCTCAGCCCGTGCCCGAGGGCGGCGAGGAACAAGCGCACGCCTGCGGCGGGGAGCGCGGAGCGCAGCAAGGACCCGGCCCGGAGCCCCCGCCATTCCCACCCCGCCGGAAGCGCCTCCATGCCTGGGAAGCGAGCGGAGGGCACCGACCCCGGGAAGGCCTCGCGGCCGTGGGAAGCCCCCCGCCATTCCCCGAGCACGGCCTCCTTGCCCGGGGGCGGTCGCAGCCTCGCCCGCGGTAGGGGAGGGGCGGGGCAGGACGGGCTCCCTCCCCCCGCCGGCAGCCTGAGGGGAGCCGCCCCCTGCCCGCCAGCCCCGCGTCCCTCACCCCGCCCGAGAAGCCGCCGCCGCGCGACGCGGGGGGCTTGTCCCGCCGGGCCTCGCTCTCCTCCGCGCCGCTGTACTCGATCTCGCCTTCCTCGGCTGCGGCGCTGGGCTTCAGCCGCTTGGCCTGGCTCTCGTAGGCGCCGTCTTCCTCCTCCTCTTCCTCCTCGTACCGCTCTCCGGACGACGGCGACGACATACCCGCGGGAGGGAAGGGGCGGCAGGCGGAGGAGACGACGCGGGAGAGCAGACAGAGCCGGCGGCACCACCGAGCCCGAGCGATGCTCTGAGCCCGGCCCCCGCACACGGCCCGCCCCGCACCGGCACTCGGCCCCGCCTCCCCGCCCGCCGCCGGCGCCGCGATTGGCTGCGAGACGAGGAGGGAACGGATGCGCCTCGATGATTGGTCTTTATGCGCGTCCATCAGACAACGGCGCGGTTCGATTGGACGGGAAGCGCGCCCATCACCGCACTGTGGGGCCGACTCGGCCCCGTCCCCCCGCCGCGGTGCCTGAGGGCTCGGTCGGGGGGAGGCGGCGGGAGTCGCGCTGAGGAGCCCCAGCGCCCTCCGTGCGCCCCCGGGTATTTTCCTTGCCGATCACTGCCTCCGACCGTCCCCTCTGCCTTTGTCTCCTTCCTGGAGCCACCGGCTGATGGGGCAGCGGGGGACGCGGACCTCGGCGCTGCGGTCCGCCAGGAGCGGCGAGACCGGTGTGTCCCGGCCGCGAGGGCCACGGCAGCCGTGAGTTCCCAAAGTCACGGAGGCCTCGGGGGCCGTGAGACCGCTCCTCACCACCCGCACTGGCCCCGAGCAAGAAGTTGGTGCTGTTCCCGTGGCCCGATGGGGTCCGATGTCCAGCAGGTGACAAATAGCAGTGCCCTTGGTGTTGTCCGTGCGAGCTCGGTGAGCTGGAGACCTGTGTGGGCAGCTAGCACTGTAGGGCATGAAACAGCCCAGGCTGGAAGGGAGCTTGGAAAGATCTTTGGTCCAACTATTGTAGGAGGGAGCCTGGATGAGATTCCTGAGCACCCTGTCCAGTGGCAGCTGGGACAGGGACTCTACCACCATGTCCGTGTGTTTCAGTCCTTGGTTGTTCTCATCACCAGAAAATTTATGTGGTGCCTTGTTTTCTCCACGTGGTCCTTTGTGAAGAGAGCCTCCACCCTCTTTGTAGCACTCTGGTGTATTGAGATTTGCCCCTCTGCCTCCAAGCGTTCTCTCCTCCGGGCAGAAAATATGTAACTCCTTCGGTCTTTCCTCACAGGGCAGGTTGTCCTCACCACCGAGTTTAGTGGTGTCAGCAACCTCAGTGAAGGAAGGTGCTTTCAGATCCATCATGCAAATCCTTGTGAGCATGGAGCCCAGTGGCAATCTCAGGGAGACCCATTGGCAACAGGCAGCCACCCTGAGTTAAAAACATTGATCCCAGCCCTCTGAGTGCAGCCTGTTGGCCAATTTTCTACCCATCTTGCAAAGATGGGTGACAGGACACCTAACCAGTCTGTGTCTTGACACTTAGTCCAAGAGAAGGCTTCTGCGTTGGTGGAAGCAGGGCGAGAAGACTTCCAACGTTCTAAGTGGCTTACAGGACTTTCTAGCTGAATTAGCTTCTGTGACTGCCAAACCCAGAGGGATGTGGAGTGGAACTGCTGGAAGTAGATCATTGGAGAATGGGTATAGGATTGCTTTTGCAGTTGAGCAGCCAAATAAGAGGGAGGGAAATAATTCAAAAGCCAAAATAAATATTATTTTATTCTTCTTATGCTCTGTGTGTGGGGAAAAACTCAGCCCCCCACACTTGCATCAGATAAAACGTTGAATCTGACATGATGCTTGTAAGCCCTCTAAGCTAGAAAGGAAAGCAAATGGTGTGCTGTTTACTCATTTTCAGTTATTCTGAAACACGGTAATAAAGGCAGTCCTCCAAGAAGCTGGAGGAGGTTCAGTTTCCCATTCTGCCTGGCATGATCTGAATTTGCATCTCTCAGCTCATCTCATCGTCTCCTCTGCGAGCACATACATCTGATTGAACTCAATTTGCTGTGTTTCTCACCTTCTTGTTTTCTCTTTGGTCTTTGTTTTTTAGTTTGTGTTTTCCTTTCAGTATTTCTTATACTATATTTATTTTTAACAATAAAAAATACTCAGAGAGCACACATCCTACAGGGCTGGAGCTGTGCACACATCTCTTGTGGTTGAAACCGTCAGTGAGGAACATGCCATCTGTGAACACGGAGCTTGCTTTTCTTGGCACTTCTTTCCAAATGCACCACCTAAATTTCTGATATGGAAAAAAAAATGCTTACGTGCCAGATGACATTTCTAGTAAGTTAATTTTGTGTGGTTGGGCTCTGGGATTTTTAGCAGACAGTTCCACCAGAACACTGCAAAAAATAACAGCCTGAGAAATCACTGAATGTACCAGAAAATGGCGTTGGAACACTGCAATAATCAGATTTTCTTTAATAATTAAATTGTCTTTCCTGCATGTTTTTACAACTGCTTTTCTGAAAATGAGGAAATGACATGCTGTTTGACCAAATTCTCATTTACTCAGTGTTCCCTGAAACAGAAAAGTTTCACCCTGTTTCTGTGCAGCATATGGGCTCCAGGGTCACTGGGCAGCAGACCCTGCTTTGCTGTCTCAGTGCAGGATTTAATTACGCTGCTGTGGAGATGTTAAGATATTTTAAATATTGAAGTTGTGACATTGAGGCTTCCACACTCAGCAGCCTTGGAGCAGACATTCCCTCTGTCTGTGCCTCGTGCACGGGAAGGGAGGGAAGGAATATGGAAATACACCCCAATTATGTAAGTTTGAAACTAGCATCTGAGTCAGCAGAAGGATTTCACTGACATGTTGCTTGTCAGACCTGCTTCTTTTGTATAAAAACAGAGAGAAAAGAAAGATGCTAAAACTGCCTGAAATAGATCTTTTCATACAATTTTTATTACCTGGAGCTGATAAACAGAATTCATGGTTTCAGTCCACTGCCCTCCAGTAAGAATAACAATTAGTGTTCTTTACTTACCACCACACAGTCAAGTACAACCACGTAATTTCAGACAGAGGAGAACAATGACATGAAAAAAAATCCCCCAAATCTGTTAGAAATTTAAATCACATGATTATGCTCATAGTTTGGAAGAACACGTTGTTACTGGGACATTTTTGTCTCCTCTTTCTTTTTGTGCCTTGTTATTCTTACATCCTTTACTGCAATTTAAATTACATTATTAGTTCACTGTGGCAAGGAATGTGTCTTAGAATGCTAGAGCATTACACTTGCAGGATTTTTGTTCCTTCTTTGGAATTTAGTCTCAGCAGTTTAAGAAAGTAGTGAAGGTAACGCTACCTCAGTTGCAGAGGGATGGTGGAAACCCCAGCATGCCTGGACAAACTGAACTAATAATAACTGGACAAATTTTTTTCTGGTTTTATTTTTTTTTGTTTCTTTTTTAATTTGTCCATGCTCTCCTCTAGGGCTGGACAGCACTTAACTGCTCCTTGCCACTTGCTATTCTTCATCAGACTCCAAATAACTGAGTTTAATTCTCTAAGTAAACTTGATCTAGTGAGTAAAAAAAAAAAAATCCTTGCATTGCAACTGAACAACATGATTTTTAAATGCTCCCATGCCAGGCTGAATGCAGCTGCAGTCAGTCCAAGTACACGATCCATAAATTCCCAAAACCAGAACTGAGTGCCAAATAAAATTACATTATCCGTGAAATCAGGTCGTAAGCATTCTAAATGGTCCCTAAAAATGTACATGGCTGGAAGGTATCTGGCCGAAAGCTGCCTGCATATCGCTCCTCGGGCCCTGCAGCACGGAGCAGCAGCTGCTCACCTCCCGCGGCAGCGCTGCGCTTTCCCTGAGGCCATGAAGAGTGCTCAGAAGAAAACGAGGCAGCTTTACCCGCGGAAGGAAGAGCTGAGGAGCCGCTCTGGGCACGGCCTGGGTGCCCTGGCTGAGTGGGAGGAAAGTAGAGCCTGAGCACCTCTTTGCTACCTGGGCACAACCTGCTCAGTACACCAAGAAAAAAGGCTGAGGCCCCACGAGAAAATGAAGCAGTGGCTGTAGAGTAAAAGTCCTTATCACATCAAGTGAGGCACAAGGGGACAAAATCAGTCTGCTTTTGCAACGTTTATCTTGGCATTGTCCCTTTTGTATATTTTTGACTTTGCATGCTTTGTTCTTTTTCTTTGTTATTATGCAAGATTGTGTGATTACCCTCTGTTAAAAGGATAAAAAGGCAACCTGACGGGTTATCCTGGGGGATTTTTCAGATGTGAATGCAGCAGAGATACAGCAGCAGACAAGAGCCACTACGCTTGTTTGCACTAGTGCAGCCACAGCAAAGAGTCCCTGTGTCACAGCTTGTAACCAGATACGGGGCCCCTCGGTGGGTGGTTGTTTTTTCACCTTTATGGTTTCTTTGGTTACCAGCATTCCTGCTTGGATGAACAGTATAACCACACAGTCTAGTCAGTACTTCCTCTCTCTGGTTCATACCACTTTTCTCTGCATGAACACTAGACACCATTTGTTGCTCAAGACACTACAATAGCAGTTTCACCATCCAGGGACGGCTTTGCTTCTTTGGAGCTGTAGAATAAAATTCCTGCAGTTCTGAAATGTGTTCCTTTTTGCTGGCAGGTTGCTGAATTGTTGCCATGTTTGGAAGAGATGGATGCCTCCAGTGACAGATGGATGTGCTGCACACATTGCCTGTGCCCTGTGCAAGGTCAAGTGCCCAGAAAGAAGCCCAGACAGCTGCCTTGTCCTGCCTGGCTCTGGAAATGTGGACACAGCCATGAGGAGTGAGCAGGACTTTGGGGTGATGGAGAGAAAAGAGGACTGACCCACGTGGCATGCAGGGGTAAGAAGCCCTGGATTACCTGTCCATGTAATGCTCTCAGGACTGCTCACACAAATTAACCCTGAGGCAATTTGTCTTGCTGAGGAAGCCAAAAGCCTTCCTGTGGTCCTTAGCCAGTTCAGACCTTTGCTTACACCCTGGACTGCCATCTGTGGGGACAGTTGCATCCAGACACCCAGGCTGTCCTCCCTATCTTAAAGCAGCTGCTCCATCTTAAACACTTTTGGAAACGTTTTTTTTTGTTCCTGAGTGTTGCATCCCCAGAGGAGGAAGGGGTAACAATTCTCTACTTACATTAGGCAACAGTTCCTAAAAATTATCAGTGCTCAATTTGTGAAGCAGGGCTTGCTTCTCAGAATGACCATTTGGTAGACACCTGTGAAAAGGAACTACCAGAAAGGATATGATTGACTAAAATAGCAATTTAATTGATGTCTGGTGGTTTGTATTTTGATCTTTGATGGTGAAAATTTAACTGAAGCATAAAGCTCAGTGTCAGAGCAAGAGAATTTCTGGGAGCCAGGTGCTTTCCTGTGAGTTTTCCCTGTTTCTAAGCTTGATCTCCTTTGTCTCTTTCCATTCAGGATGGAGCAGCAGCACTGGACTACTTTGCTTGCTGTAGTAGGAATGTAAACTGGTGATGGATTTTGATCTGACTGGTGTGCAAGGATATCTACAGGATGAGGCTGGGTACAGTACAGAGATTTCCCCACTTTTGTGCTGGCTGGAGATGCACCAGACCAGATGCCTTTGCTTGGGTTCCCAGAGTGGTTTAATGCACATTACACAGCATGAACACTTTGTAAGCCCAAAGCAGCTCTGCTTGCTGATGTCCTTGTGCTTGATGTAGTACATAAGGATTCTATTGATTAGCACTAAAATGTTGTCTCTTCCTATTTTTGCCTATTCCAAAGAAGGTTCTGCTGGCTAAAGCCAAACAAAACATTTGGTATCATTCTGCCCAGCTAGCTGCAACAGCCTTGACATAAATCCCTTGCAATTTCTCTTTGGCATTACTTTTGCCACCTTCCTGGACTCCCCGAGCCTGACACTAAGCACAGGGATTTTGAGTGTAACAAAGGGGGTGAATTCACCACATATTGCTTCACAAGGAAGAAAAATAAAATAAAATAAAATAAAATAAAATAAAATAAAATATTCCCACTTGTGCTTTGCCCTAACTGACAGCATCCAAGCCTGTGACAATGACGTGGCTGCTGATGGCAGCCACAGCTGACATTGCTCTGGTGGGGGTGGAGGATCAGGGTCAGTGAATTCATGGTAGGTATCTCTGTGCACTCAGCTTTCTCTTGTGCAATTGCAACAACATTCACCACCTGAGCAATGCAGGACTACTCATTCAGCTGGCACAACCTCCTTGCCTCAGGAATTGCTATTTATGCAAATAAAGGCTATGGAGAAACTTTGCTGCCCCTTCAGAGTTCCAGTGGCTTGGCTAGGAAGTTGCACTTGATGAAGCATGTCCCTAAGGTGCCATTGACACACTTACTTGGGTGACACTTCAGCTTTTCACACTCCAGGAGCATTCGTGCATTGTCCAGCTGCTGCCACACATTTAGACAGGCTACCTGCCCTATAGTGATTAAGATAAGTCATTTTAATGATATATGGGAGAGCAAACTTTTGAGATTGTTTTTTTTTTTTTTTTTCATCTTATGGTGTCTTTGCTGGAGAAGAGTTGCTGCTGAGAAGAAGTCATTATTATGCCATCAAGAATACTTGTCTAGCACAAACAGTTTCTCCAGTACAGTAAAGTTTTTGCAGCCTCCCTGAATTTTTAAAGTAGCTGCAGCTTTTGCTTCCTAAAATACATGTTCTAAGTCACTAGCAGCTCATTGCAAATGCCAAATATCAACTAATTTATAACAAAATTGACACCCAAATTAAAAAAAAATTTAGTGGTCTGGAAATACTCTCATTAATCATTCTATAGACCAGTAGAAATCAAAAGTCATGAATTAGCCCTGTCCTGTTCCTCCCCTAAACCATGGCTTAAAAATCAGGAGTATTTTTGTGGTTAAATCAGTCTGAATTATTTTGTTCACTTTGTGGTAACTTGAGTCTGTATCTCATAGCTCAGTCTTGTTTTCAATTACGATTTGAAGTCCCCACAACAGCTGCAGATTTCCTGTTTAAGGAAAGCCAAGATTATCCCACACCTGACCCATTGTGGATACATAAGTGAATTTTGTTACTTTGCTAAAAGTGCAGGTGTGGGCCACTGTGACTGCAGGTGGTATATTTCAAAGACAGACAATAATCTACAGAATCAAGTAATACACTGGACTGATTGTAAAATTTTATCTTCACATGCCTTTGAGTTACTTTTTTGTTTCCTAAAGCATCTTGCCAGATAAATACTCTTTTACTCCCCTTTCAGATTTTGCCTCTTAAATATTGTTTCTACTGCTGTGCTTCAGGGACAGTTTTAAGTTCTTGGTATGACACAATCCACAGGGACTAAAGATGAAGCTAAAAATTCTGATACAAAACCAGAAAACAGCCTAAGAGATTTATTAAAAGGCCTGGCAGCAAAGCCAGATTTAGTTGCAACAGTCTTGTTAAATTCAAGTCTCAAACAGAAGAAACAGGTGGGCATGGCAAGGGTCCTTTATCCAGCACTGCCTGGGGGGAGTGAGGATGCTCATGCAGCTCCCTGCTGCTCGAGCTCTGTGCTTCAGCTGCAGAGCTGTGCAGGCACAAAACCTGTGTGTATGCTATGCCTGAATTGGGGAGGGGGTGAGGGTAGATCTGCACGTTTACACGTGGGAAGTAAGTTCTTATCACCTGCTGCCTGCAAGCCAAGCACATCCCCCTCACACATGAAGGCCCAGTTTTGCCCTGTGGTTTCCCCAAACACCCCCCTCCCTACATGTCTGTGTAGCTGTTGCTCAAACAGGAACTGTTTTGCCTTCACAGCCTTTAGCAGATGATGCTCTAATCTCCCTTTGGCATCTCCCTGCCAGTTGCCAATGCAGCCACGTGCACATCTGAGAGCAAATTTTCTAGGACACCACTGGGAGGTAAAATGCTTTCCCTATTTGTTTTCTCTCTGCTTTCATCCTAGCTCCTCCAAATCCTTTCTCTGACCCCTCTTTTATATCCTCCCTGCCTTTTGCTGGCCTCTGCAAAACCAAACTGGTACTTGTTGCTGGTGCTGGGACCCTTATATAGGACAACCTCTGTGAGTCAAGAGTCTGAGCTACAGTCGACCTGCAGCTGCTGCATGATGCAGGAGGGAAATTTGGCTTATCACTTCTTGTGCCACTTGCCCCTGCCTCTCTCCTGCTTCCTTGGCAGATCCAGAAGTGCCATGCTGTGCCAGCCCACCTGGCTGCAAGCTGCACAGAAATCCCTGGTTTGTCAGTCCAGGAGCCTAAAGCAACTGAAGGACCTTCCCAGAGCCATGAGCATGGGGCTTGTCCTGCTGCTGGGAAATGCTTCTGCACAGTGTCCTTTCAAGAAGACACGCAGATCTGCAGTTCAAAATGTCACTCAGAAAAGTTCTGTGCCTGCAGATGGAAGGGGGGAGGTGTTGTCTGCCAGCTGTTGGGTTGCTCTGAAAGGCTGTTTTGTCCACTGTAAGACCCCCTTGCCCTCTCCAGAGATACAGGTCCATACAGGAGTTACCTCACCAGAGGAAGACGCTGAGCCATGCAGAGCTGACCTTGTCGCATTCCTGCTTGGCTTGCTTAGGCAATTTGGAAACTCCTCTGAGCCCCCGCCTCAGTGTTTTGTAGGGTCCCTAGCACTGAAAATCAGTCTCAGCGTGAGCCTCAGTCCCTGCCCTACCAGCTTTCAGTAACAGTAAATGGAAAGCAAATCCAAATCTTCACCCCATTAGAAACCGCAGCTGCAAAGCTGTCCTATTGTTTCATAAGCTACTCTTATTTTTGAGCCTTCAGACCTGTGGCACATCCTCTGCAAAGGTTAAATTCAAAATGAGCTGCACAAGCATAGGGAGGAAAGTCTGTCTCTCAGCATACTCGAGAGTTCCCCAACCCCCTCCAAAACAAAATGGAAGTGTCTCTGGTTCAAGGCAGCCTACACTGCAGAAAGCTGCAGGAGCTGTAAGCTATTATTTTAGCTCCCAAGAAAAGTAATTACTATAGCAACCAACGCATCCGAATGGCTCTTTGGCTGCTGCCGACACAAACAACTTGCACACAAAGGCACATCAGAAACGTGCTGTGTGAAATGTTCTCGGGTAGCTCTGTGATTTCCAGAGCTCTGTAAAATGTGCATAACAGGCTTCTGAGAAAGGACTGCCAGAATAACAACCAGCCATGCCACAATCCCAAAATAACCTAATCGATGGCTCAGTATATTTGCCCCTGAGGAGTTGAAGCAAAAAAAAAAAAAAAAAGGAAAGCAGAGGCTCCATTTTAAGCCTGTGTGCAGAGAAGTTCCTGGCAGAGCCAAAGATACATTCAATAAACAGACAATAAAATGGTGGGGGAACGTCTCCGCTTTTGTTCTGCACACTGATTCCAAATCCCTGCAGGCTTCACGTGCCAGCTCATCCCCACAGGCTTATACAGAGAGTGTTGGGAAAAGGGATTTAATTACAGCCTTGTAATGCTGGAGGGTGTAAGAAGCAATTTCTGCCTTTTCTGTGTCTGTGTAGCAACCAGCCCTCACAGACCACATCTCCAGCTGCAGTGCTGGGCACATCACTGCTGCTGTTACTGAACAAGGAAGTTTCTTGAGCAACAGCAAATTGTAACCATTGGCCATTGCTTAAGTATTACAGCATTTGGAGTGTGTCTGTCATGTTCAAATCAAAATGCCACTGGTGCAGTAACAGCTTAAGGGCTCTGGGCCTCAGCCTGCAAAGCTGCACCATTTCATGGTGCCAAGACAAGCATCCTGGGCTCCCCAAAACAAGAGAGCTGGTCCAAGCAACCTGGTCCAGAAGTATTGTACAAAGTTTCCCCATTGGCTGCACATGTCACCTGTCTCAAGAATGATAAGAAGCATTAGAATCACTCTCTTGCTCCATTGCAGAAGGCAGCTGTGATGAAAATAGAGGCTGAGGTTCTGGGTAACTCAAAACAGAGTTGGATCCTATAAGTGAGCAAACACATCCCTTCAGAAACTTGCATTGCCCTTTAAAATTATTTCCTAATCAGCTGAATCCTCAAGTCTTGCTCTGTGTCCAGAATAAACTGCAAATCACATCTGGATTTAACATAAAATTAAGGAAGGAAATGTAGTGATATAATTTATTCCAGAAGTGCCTTATGACCAAATAAAAAAAGATCTTCTCATAGAGACAGACTTTTGGTTGACTGTACCCTCTTAAGCAAAGTTACTTTATTTTGGATTAAAGGGAGGCATCAAAAAAAGCAAAGTATTTTGAAAAATATATTGAAAAAATAAAGTATTTCACAAAAATAGCACAAGCATGTATAAAATCCAATGCTTCACTTCTGTTGTGCAAAATGGTAGCTGTCCTGCAGGCATCGGGAATTTCAAAACTTCTAATCCCAGGGAAATAAATTCTCTGTAATTTTTCTCATAACAACTCTATTTTGTCATAGGACTTGACTGTATGTTAAATGGCTCCCTCTCAAAAAAAAACAAAAAACATCAGTGTGCCTTTTTGCCAGCTTTGTGATGGGGGAAAGACAGAACCACTAACAGTTTGCCATACTAAACAGGAATATCTTGCCTAGTGTAGAGGAACTGGGACCAGTGGGACCAGGCACACAAACTGCCTTCATGTCACACTTTTTCTATAGCTGCTGTGATAGAGCAGGTAAATCTTTGTTCCTCACAAGCATTTTGCATTTTGGCTTGGAAAAGGCTGCTGCATTTTCAGTGAGAGAGAGGGCAGAGTAAGGAGTAGAGGGCTGGGGCACTGCCCGGTTGCTTGGGCAGAGCTGCAAGGCAGAGAAGTGAAACCAAAGTCCCAGATATGAAGAGCGAGCTCTTCTGAGCACTCCTTGGCTGTGGAAGTGCCCTGCTGCCAATGCTGGGCGTGTTCAGGCCCAGTGCTGCAGTTTTCTTCTGGAAAGAAGAAGGAGAAAATGAAAGGAGCTTGCATTTGACCATTAGTCTAAGCAAAACTCAGTGCCACAGTGAACAAGGCCCCAAAACCCCACTTTTGTAAAAACAGGAATGACTGAAAAGAGAATCCAGTGTGGTGAGATGTTGAGCACGACTTGCTTGTATCCTGCCCTCCCCCTGGTGCACTTCTCCCATACACCCGTGGCAGAGGCACAGGGTGCATGCAAAGGTGAGCCATGAGAAATCCTCAGCATCATGAAGCAAGACTCTTGGAATACCTTGCTCAGATCCTGAAGCTGACATTGCTCCATACTGTTCCCTGCAGGCTTGTGCAAGCTGGTTTCTTTCCTAGTTTATCTGCCAGCTTGAAAATTGTGTGACTGGGTCACGAACAAATTTATTTCTGGTATTGCTTTTGCAACCACACAGCCTTAGATGGCCATTGGGGCTCAAGTGGTCTTTGAATCTCTGAAGGGAGGTAAGAAAATCAGTGTTCATGGCTGTTACATCAGACAAAGAGTTGGATCTGGGCCTTCTCTGGTGTGAATCAGAAAAGTAAATCAAAATGGCAGCTCCTCTTATGTCAAAAACCCCACAGCTTAATGAAATCTTGTCTTTGCAGGGCAGAAATTCTTCCTGTGTACAAGTACATTAAGAGAGAGGTGTTGAGGGAGCTGAGTTGCTAAGTCACGAACTACTGGGAAAGCTCTGCACATGAAAAGACTCCAGGAATCAGTTGTAAATGAGACTGACCTCTCATCCATCAATCAGGAGCCTTCCTTGCTCCAAAATTTCGGCTGCTCCCTATCCATATGGGAGGTGATATTGATGAGCAGAATAAAGGTATGTTTGCTTCAAATGTTGTTTTCGTATAGAGAGCACGAGTTGACCAATTGAGGCTTTTCAGTGGGAGTTATTGGTTCTTTGAACAAATTTTGAAAATGACCCCTCACAGAAATACAACCGTATCAAATTGTAGTGAGATACTCATGTGCCTTGCACTTGAGCCTTGCCAAGAGAGGTCAAAAATGTGCACATGCATTACTTAAATGTTGGTGGGGTTTTCCCCGCAGACTGAAAATACCTGCAAAGACAGGCAGAAGTCGGTATTTCAAAAGATGATGTTTTTTAATGGAGTCTGGGTCAGAGCCACTGCTTTTATAGTAACAGCGCCCCAGCCAACAAATGCCCTGAGCCTGATTTACAGCACCATCAGCAGGCGCAGCCTTGTGCCTCTTTTGGAGGGGCTAAGAGAGGACACAAGGGGTCAAAACAGCATTTTGTCGTGCCACGCTTTGCCCGGGCCGTGAAAGTCATGTCGGCGTGACCCGAGTGGGCGAGTGGAGCGGCTGGCGGCGATGCTTCGGCCCCGGAACTTCCAAGGCAGCGGCGGCGCTGCCTGGCCCGGCAGCGCCGGCAGCCTCGCTCCCTCCCCTCGGCATCCTTCCCGTTGGCCCCGGCCACCTCCCGGGAGCTGCTGCCCCGCGGTGACAGCCCTGGGATGCCCGGCGCTCCGCTCCGCCGGGCACGGCGCGGCTCCGCCCCGCTCGGGAGGCGGCCGAAGGTTGTTCTGGCTGCCCTTTGGAGCTGGGAGTGCTCCGCTCCCGCCGCCATTGCTCCTTCCTTCTGAGTGTCCTTGCCGGGCAGGATTGCGGCTCCCGCCGGAGGTGCCGGTGGCCGAGTTTTAGGGAGCGATGACAACGGTACGGAGAGAGGCGTTCGGGCGGATGCCCCCGGAGGAGGGCGGCGGAGAGGTGGAGAAGTTCGTCTTACAGTCGGACAGCGTGAGAGTGGAGATCCTGTCTTTTGGGTGCATCATCACCACTCTGGAGACAAAAGACAGGGATGGGCAGTTTTCAGATGTTGTCCTGGGATTTGACACTTTAGAAGGTGGGTCTTAATATGTTTCCTTGAAAAAAATAAAAATTACCTCCCCCCCCATTAGGCAATTTAACCAGCACTTACTGGTTTATTGCCACGCTGCCTGACCTGCTTCTAAGGCCCCCTCCCTCTCCCCAAATTATGGGCTGAAGAGACACAGTTCCTGATGCCTCTCCTGGACTGTGGTGGCTGTGGAACAGGGACTCTGGTGGCAATGCGCCACTCTATTGGGACAGCTCTGAGCAGTGACAGAGGCCTTTTCTTCAAGCCTGCAAAGAACACCAGATCCCCTCAGGCTGTGTTAATCAAAGATGTGCATGCCTAATGAGCTGTGTGTCCTGTAAAAGGCTAGGACGGCAGTCACCCATTTAGTCCTGGAGGGCAGCAGAGAGAGGCACCTCTGAGTCCATAAACACTCCTGGAGATTGCCCATCCTGTCCCAGTGGTCCTCTTTAAGTGTGTGCTGTTTCTCCGGCCAGGTTACACGAGGAAGCACCCGTTCTTCGGTGCTGTCGTGGGCCGCGTTGCCAACAGGATTGCAAACGGGAGGTTCAAGCTGGACGGGAAGGAATATCAGCTGTTCCTCAACAACGGGCCCAACAGCCTGCATGGAGGAGCCAAGGGATTTGACAAGGTGAAAATCCCAGTGTCCTGCCAGCATACAGCCTGTGAGGTTGTGGCAAGAGGGTATGATGTCCATACCCCTGAACCCTGTAGCATTTTCTGGTGGTTACTGAATTGAACAGCTCAGAAAGTGCTGTGAGTGCAGAAATGGGGGGGAAGTGAGACAGATCCTGTGAGCTGCTGGGTTGGCTTGTCTTTTCCTGTGCTTGCAGGGCTCACTTATGTCATCCTTGGATGCCAAGCAGAGGGTTGCTGAGCTCCCTCTGTGTGACTGCAGCCCTGAACCTCATGAGCACAGTTCTGACAGGGTTGTTCTGGACAAGGTGCTGCTTCTGCAGAGCCTGGGCTGGGACATGGCAGTGAGGACTCAGCCTCAGGAGCAATGGAGGCTCCCCAGGCACAAGCTGCACCACCCTGGAGTGTGTCATGGAGTTGTGCCAGTGCCCAAAAAAAGTTTCCTGGAGAGCAGTGGTCTGTCCATGCACATTCATTTCCACCTGCAGTTTCATGGCTATTGCCTGCCCATAGCTCCTCCCAGAGTCAGAAGGACGTGAGTTTGCAGAAACTTATCGTTGTTGTTTGCCTGTGACTGCACTCCCACATAAAGGGAGAGCAGGGTGGTGCTGCAGATTCAGTCATTGCATTGTCCCCTTCTGTGCTGCTTTCATCCTGTGACAGCATCCCCCAGGCTCTCACTCTGACTCACAACAGTGGGGGATTAGATAAGGCCTGCAAAATGGCCCAGGACCCAGGATCACTCTCTCTCCTTTCCAGCCCTCCCCTATGATGTTCTGAGATGAAACAACCTTCCCCTGGCCCCAGGGCACTCAACCTTTTCTCTCTCCTCCCAAGAGCTGCTGCTCAAGTCAGGTATTTGTGGTACAGGTGGTAAGAGCAGTGGAGGACCTCTTCTCTTGAAAGCTTTGCTGATAACCCCGCTCTATTGCAGAGCAGGCTCAGAAGTCTCTGTTTTCCTGAAGCCTTGGGCTTTGTTGGATCAAGTGTATTTGTAACCTGCAAGTAGCTGATCCACCATTTCCCCCAAAGAACACATGAATGTGCTGGTGCAGCTGCTTTTGTGGGGTTAATGAGGTTTTTTTGTGGAAGGAATCCAGGCTGATGGGACAAAAGCCAGGGTACCTGGAAATAAAGTCACAATGTGAACTGATAGGTTGGGATGAAATGTTCCTCAGAAGCCTTGGAAAAAGGGAGTCCTGGGGATGGCTTGGCTGTTGTAGTCCCAAAGAGGACAGTTTGGTTGGTTTAAAGTTTCTTTATTTGCCTTGACACCTGTGATCTGGAGCTGAAAACATGCATTTCTTCACACCCAGGGCTTCCAGGCTGTCTTCTGTAGGCAGGGGATGTGATCTCCTGCTTCTTCACCTTGCTTGCTGAAAGCTCAGCAGCTTGCTGGGGACAAGGCAGTGACATCTCCCAGCCAGAGTTTTGCATCCTCTGGCCCACAGGGCACATTTGGATACCTTCCCAAGACCCCCTCCAGCCAGGAAACACCCACTCTTCAGTGACACTGAGCCCTAACTGGTCAGCCCTAAAAAAAAATACACACTGGCATTTGGCTGTGTTTATCTTGGTCATTTTCTGAGCTTTTCCTCATCTTGCAGACATCAGTGCTGCGGTCAGTACATGGTCTGATGAGAGCAGCTTCCAGCTACACTTACAGGACAGCAGTATGTGACCACACTGCTGGGGAACTTCAGAAAATAACTCTCTTATCTTATCTTATGTGTATTCTTCCTGTATTTTATTAGCATTTTCTTCAAAGAACCTAAACAGAAACTTGTATTTAAAAAACCGCAGCATCCTTAGAGCAGTGGTGGCTGCAGTCAAACTGCACTCCATGCAGGAGGGCCTGCTCTGCAGCCAGGTGTATTTGGTGCCCTCAGGTTCTGTGTTTGATGAAAATGCTGGCTTTTGACCATGCTCCATGTTGGTGATCTCTGCTGTGCAGGACATGAGAGAGACCAACTCAATAGTGTTATCTGCCCCCTGTTCCTGAATCTGTCCGCTTTGATTAGACAGTAACTGTTCCTTAGGGAAATGTGGAGCTCCAGAGAGCCTCTTGTTGCACATCCATCCTCTCAGCATGAGGCCCATGGCCAGGGCCAAACAGGCTGTCTGGGCAGCTGTGTACAGTGTGCTGGCTTGCTTCCCTTGCCAGCATGTTTGGCTCCATGCTGAGCACTGGTGCTGGTCCCTGGCAGGGACAAGAACTGAAGAGGTCTTAGCTCTCTGGATGTGTCTGGCAGTGCATCTGGTACCATTTAACCCAACCCCAGCCCCTGGGCAGGAGCTCCTGGTGTGTTCTTACACTGTCCTAGAAGCCAGTGCCTGGGTGGCAGCTCCTTGAAGTGGTGTTGTGCATGAGAAAATCCATGGAAAGGAGAGTAAGTCTAGTTTCAGGGCAAAAATCAAACGTGAACTCTCAGGCATGGAATAACAGGCTGGAACAAAAGTCTCATCAGACTGCCAAATTGCCTTGGTTTTTTGGCTGCTCAGTGGAAAGCTTGTTCCCTGCCAGTGGTCCTGGCTGACCAAGAGCAGGCTGGTGCTTGTGTTTTCTTTGGAAAGGTGTTTGAAAAAGCCATTGTTTCAGTGCATCATCCCTTGAGAGCCTTCTGTGCCTGTTTTAAGCCCAGCCTGGGGCAGAGAGAACAGCACTGTGTTCCCGTTCCTGCCCCACTAAAATTGTGCTCCTTGCAGGTTCTCTGGAGCCCCCAAGTGCTTCCGAACGGTGTCCGCTTCTTCCGGCTCAGCCCCGACGGCGAGGAAGGTTACCCTGGTGACCTGAAAGTCTGGGTGACCTACACCCTTAGTGGCAGGGAGCTGGCCATCAACTACCAGGCACAGACCAGCAAGACAACCCCCATCAGCCTGACAAACCACGCATACTTCAATCTGGCAGGGCAGGTAAATGTGGGGAGATGTGTGGCCCTGTGACACACTGTGCAGGGGAAGAAAGCCTGGGGACCCATGGGATGATCATTGGGACCAACGTGCTGGTCTGGGGACACATCATGGTTTTGGGGACACAGCAATGCAGGTTGTCTCTGTACATCATGGACTGCATGCAGGAACAGGACTAAATCACGTGGACCTCAGCTGAGGACACATTGTCTCCGTGCTTCTTGAACAGAGACATCCAGCTGAGCATGTTGGTGTGTAACTGGGCAGTTTCCTTTTGTGTGTTTCCTTTTGTGCGTAACTGCGCAGTTTCACTCTCTCCTGGTCCCTTGGGAAGATTACAGAGGACTTGCCGAGCTGCCATGCCCTAATGGTGCCCTGGCATTTCTTAGTGATATTCTGTTGGCATTTCTGAGAAGGTGGTGCAGATGAGATCAGGGCCTGGAGCAGTTGCACCAAAATGCCCAGGTCAAAATGGACAGAAGAAACATTGTGGAAAGGGCATGTGAGACAGGATTGCAGAGTAGCAAAGTTGTAGCAGCAGGATGCAGAGGGCCCACACACACCTGTACAGGATCTTCTGAACCACACTGACAGTGAATTGCAGCTCTGTTTTAATCTCACAGTTTATAACTGGGCTTGGAGAAAAAGGATCTGAGAAATAAAGTGTTGCTGGGCAGAGCCATAGGGTAATAGAGTGCAGTCACATTTGGATGTGAGACAAAGGCCCCTAAAAGTGTTTGTGAGAGGAAAGCCAGCCCCTCTGAGCAGGATCTGTGCCCAGGCAGCAGCCCTGAGAATGGCTGTGCAGTTGTTGGTGTACCCTCTGCTGGTGCTCCCAGAGGTGCAGTACTACCACCACCTGCAATGTGCAATTCAGGCATGTTCCAGAGGAGAAGGAGACCTTTGGGCATGAAATTGCTGCTCAGGTTAGACAGTGACCTGAGGGCTCAGCTTTGAGCCTGCTCCCCTTCCAGCCCAGCAGGTTCCCTACCAGCATTTCTGAGGTTATGGAAGAGGTACACAGCCCCCACAGCGATGCAGATGAGACAGGAGGATGGGTTGCATTTCCCCTTGCTTGCTTCCTTCCCCTTCTCCCTGCTGCTATGTGCTCAGTACCCAGCATGTTTTGGCTAGTCAGTCTGCAGGGTGGTAGTTCTTGGTGAGGTACAAGTACAGATTGATGGTCTCATCCCTGTGGAATTTACAGCTCCTGGGGCCTGTGAAGGTTTTTGCCTGTGTCAGTACCTTTGTTCTGTGCCCAAGGTCAATGTGGAATGAGTGCCAGGAGGTGCTCCAGGCACTACCAGATCAGCTGGGGTACCACTGTGGACTGTCGCTTCACAGCTGTGCTTAGGGCTGCTTGAACAGTGGCTGCAACAGGAATCCCAGCATTTCCCATCCTCCTGCAGGGCTCCCAGAATGTCTATGACCATGAGATCTCCATTGAAGCAGATTCCTACCTGCCTGTGGATGACACCAAGATCCCTACTGGTGGGTGGTGCAGCGCTGGCGGAAGGGATCTTTCTGAGCAGTGTTGGTGGGTGTGGGCAGCAGCACAGCCTGGCAAGGGGAACATGCCAGCACCCAGGGGACCCCAGGCACAGTGGGGCCCTCACCTTTGGGCTCAGTCCCACTGCACCTGAGCAGAGAGGGCAAAGCCAGGTGCTGGTAACTGGGTCCATCACCAGCCCCAGGGAGCAGGCAAGAGCAGCAGGAAATGGGGCCAGAGGCACATGGGATGTGAGGCTGTTATGTGGGTCCATCTGGGAGAAAAGCTCTCTGTGGCGCCTGGAGGAGTGGATTCCTGGCCCATGTGGCTTCTGCTCAGATTGGTGTGTCCTGCTTGTGCACAAATAGGAGAAGAGCTTAAGGCTATACCCAACCCAGTGCCCTGCTTCTCCCTGCTGCTTTCACCATGGAGCTGTTTCACATCTTAATTGTGGCCAGCTTGCTACCCTTGCCTTTTGCAGTTCCTTCTTGAGTGGGTAGTCTTAGTCCTGGGGTGAAGATAAGATTTGTGCAATTATTAAAGATAGACCCCTTGTATGCAATGCCTGCTGTATTTTTATGTAAGTGCCCGAATTAGAATGGTTTCAAGGTGTTTAATCTGCCCTCCATGCAAATCCCCTCACCTTTGGGTTGAGGTGACTCTTTTGCACTATGTTTAGTGTGTCCTGGAGTTGTTTGTGCTGCTTTATCAAAGGACACTGCAAACCCACAGCAGGTCTTAATAAGAACAAGATAGAAAATGCTGATTTTGTACATATACAAATTTTTCTGTTTTCTTGTCTGTGCTTTGTCCCTGCTAAGAACAGCAGTGTCCCCAGGAGCTGCCAGCTGTGCTGGGGAACAAGGTAGGGTTTGCTGGCATGTGGGTGAGTGGCTGAGCCTGCTGTTCTTGCTTAGGGGAGGTGGCTGCCGTGCAGGCCACTGGATTTGATCTTCGGCAGCCTGTGGAGCTGGGCAAGCACTTGCAGAAGTTTCACCTGGATGGCTTTGACCACAACTTCTGCCTGCATCAGGGGCAGGATCGACGCCTTGTGGCCAGGTAGGCCGGGACCTTGGCAGGAGCCCCCCCCCTAGAGCCAGGGGCTGCCCATTCAGCCAGTCCCGTGTCATCCTCCACTGGCATCTCTGCAGGGTTTTCCACCCGCCCACCGGCAGGACCATGGAGGTTCACACCACCCAGCCTGGCATCCAGTTTTACACTGGGAACAACCTGGATGGCTCCCTGAAGGGCAAAGGTGCTGCCACGTACCCCAAGCACTCAGCGTTCTGCCTGGAAACCCAGAACTGGCCCGATGCTGTTAACAAGGTGAGCTGTCCATTCCCCTCCCATGGGCTACTTGGGTCCTGTGGCAGGGCACAGACCCCCACCACCCTCCATGTCTCTGGGGCTCTAAATGTAGAAATAGAGTCTGCTTGTCAAGGGAACACTGCAGACAGCAGAAGTGAGGCAGGCACAGGTAACAGTGACTTTAGAGAGGGGTCAGTTAGTGCAGCAGGGACTGCCCCTGTGCAGCCCAGCTTCCCAAAGGTGTGGGCTCTAGAGCAGATGGCCCCACATCCTCTTATATCGGAATCATTCCTCACAGCCTGAATTCAACCAGCAGTAGGACTCACCCCTCAGCCCACTGGCAAGTGCTGCTGGAAATGGCTGGGGGGAGCTGTGGGAATATGCCTTGGGAAGAACAAAGGGATGCAGCCATTCTTTCGGGTCCCACAGAATGCGCTCACAGTTACTGACATGCTGCTGCCTCTCTCCAGCCTCACTTCCCCAATGTCCTGCTCCATCCGGGTGAGGAATACAACCACACCACGTGGCTCGTGTTCAATACTGCTTGAGGAGAGTGGCTGCTGACTCCCACCACTGAGAGGGGTAAGTGCCTCTAGCAGTTGAGCCAGAAATCCTGCTAGGTGCTAAATAGAGCTCTCCAACTACCCTGGGTGATGCAGCTGATCTGGGAGCCTTTTTCCTCCTCTATTGGAGTTTGGTCCAATATTACCAGGAGGTTGTGCCTGTGCTGGCTGGCCCTCGCTGTTTGCATACATGGTAGCACTGGTGTTTTCACCCCAGAGGCACCACAGGCTACCAGGATGTTACAGCTGAGGGCTTGGAGACAAGCCAGGCATGCAGGAGCTCAGGTTTGCCTTCCACTGAGAGGCTTCAGGGGTGAAGGAAGGAGCCAATTCTGATGGAGGGTTTTGATTCTGAGTTTTATTCCTGGCCCAAGGGCCTCTGAGTCCAGTAACTGCTCCAACAGAATCCCGACCACATGGAGGGCTGGCTCTTTTAACCCTGGGAGAGGGGGAGGGAAGGAACACAGGTAACCACCAACCAGGTATGGGGGGAAGGTCCTAAGGGACAGGGGACACTTGGATGGTCCAGTGTCTTTCCAGGGGTGGAAAGCATCTTTTGAATCCTGCCAACCACTCGACGCCCTTCTGGACTGCCAGAGTTGACTGGCAGCACTCATCAGGGGTCAGAGTGTGGAAAGGAGGAATGATTGACAAACCTGGCAGGGAGTCATCTGGGTGAAGCCTGGGGTATCCTGGGACACACCGCAACACTCCTCTGTGCTTTTCACCTGTGGTTGCTGCTGACTTTAAGTCCTGTCACCACCTCTGCTGCTGTCTGTGCAAAGGTCTCACTCTCTTGTCCAGCTACTCACTCTGTGCACTGGGTTTTGTTTTGTAGTGAAAATGCACTGAAAACACCTTGTTTAGGGACATGATGTAACAGCTCCAACTACAGTGAGGGAGTGTCTGGTAATATTCATTGGGGAGCATGTGGGAAGTCTGATGCAGTTGTGGTTGTTTGTTACAACATCTGCTACTTCCAAAGTGCTCTCTCTAAGTGGTGTGCTCATGCAGGATAGCTTTGAGGAGGATGGTGTGCTGGGATTATCCCAGCTGGCTGCCCTGGATGCTGCTGTGCAACTGCCTCAGTTGCTGAAGTGGGCACACCCATTTAGTCCTGAATATACAACTGCAGGTGAAAACCCATCATCCTAACTCTGTGTTTCCACATGAAATCTCCAAAACCCTGTGTCAGGGAACTCTCTCATGAAAACCTCCATGTTTCTGAGGCTTCAGGAAAATTGGCACAAGCCAGGGGATGGCTGCACCATCCTCTAGGGGAGCTGAGAGCCCATGGTAACAGGTAGACAGTCCTTGCATGAGGCATCGTATCCTGCCTTCTCCTGCCATGCTGCTGCACCCAGGACCTGCAGCACTTCACCATGCTTCCTCAGCTGCAGAGATGTAGGAATGCCCTCGTCCCCAGGGGAAGTGCCTGGCCATTGGGCTTGCAAATGTGGCAGCCCTGTCACAGTCAGTTCTGCCACCCTGACACTGAAAGAAGCACCCTGCTTCTCTCCTGCTCTGCACAGTCGTGGTCATATTGTCTGTGAGGCCTGGTAGCTCTTGGAAAACAAAGCCCACCAACAGGGAACACCAGATTGGAAGCCAGGAGAACCTCATTTTCCCCAGGAGAGTGGAGTTTGCCCAGCACAGTGGAGACCTCAGATACACCTCCCTTGCCCCCCACCCCAGCCAGCCTGTGTGGGGTGTGCACACCCTGCCCAGAGGCACAGGGTCACAGCAGCACCAGTCACACAACACACCCCTGTGTCAGGGGATCCAACTGTGGTGAAATCCTACCAAACTCAGGCCAGAGCTCAATTTTGGACAGCATGGAAGCACAGATACCACCTTTGTCACTGCTCCACCTCTGCACCTTAAAGTGCTGGCTGTCCTTCGGCGTGGCTGTCTGCACCAGCACAGCCCTGCTCCTTGCTCAGGTTCTCATGGCTGGGTTTAGAGGAACCCCAGCCCCTCTTAGAGGAACCCCAGGCTCTTCTGCTTGATCTTCCAGTGTCTCTGGGTACTGAAAAACAGGTACCAGTAGAGTTGTCATGTCAGTCTGCAGGTTTATTGTGGAGCAGGTTTGCCTTGAGAGTACAGAAAAGAAAAGGTGATGAAATTCCAGAGCAGTGGCGTACATGTGCCTCTCACCAGGTACACAATGCACAACCAGGAAAATATTCCAAACACGTATCACAGGCTTCAGGCATTTGGGCTAAATCACTGCAGGGTAACATTTGTGTCAGCCCTGTTCTCCCATTGTGGCAGCAGTGGGATTTGGTGAGTATGGCCAGAATCCACCAGGAACATCAATGGCCACGGTGAGCCCCAGCTAAGATCCAGGCACAGCAAGAACCAGGCATAAAGGACAGAGGATGCTGCAGCAGAACAGCACCTTCAGGTTGATTCATCCACTGGAAAAGCTCCATGCAGTCATTATCAACAGAAAATCTGTTTCTTGAAAACCACGCATTACCCTAGGTGTAACAAAGTTCATCTTGTAACTTTATTTAAGCTGCTCTGCAGTGGTTCACACAGTGGAAGCAAACTGCCATTATAGATTTCATTGGGAGCCCAAACAGGCCAACACAGCATTTCAGTGCTTACTTGCTGCTGAAACTGGCCTTTATTTCTGCTACATAGATAATCCCACCAAAAAGAAAAGATGCTTTTCTTCCCTCTGCCTACCAGTATTTTGTTCACAGTCCAACACTGCTGCCAGTCCCTTGCTGTGATCTGTGTAGAAGTGCTTTATCATGCAATTCCTTCATACAGAATGAGGACAGTTTGACACACCTGTGCACAAATAATGACTCCTGCAAGTTGTGTATTTGCTGTAAGAAATTGGCATCATTCAACAAAGCCATCTCCAGGATATGGGCTGCTTTACAACCACACCAATTTCTGTGAAGCAGGTTGGAATTACTGAGGGCAGCTGAGAATCTTTCATTTTAAGGATCTTCCCTCAAAAAAGAATAACATACCTTGAGGTATTTTAAAGTTTTCTTTATATCAATAGGCTAAGGAACTAAAAAACGCAACAATTGAAAAGTAGAAATGGTCATGTTATTAATGATTTCTATTACCTTTAGAGGTTTCTGCAGATGTTATTTGCTTAAAAGATGTGTTTTGGAGCAAAGTTTATCCTTAGATTTTTGGTGAATCTGTTTCGACAGTAAAACACCAGAGAATGAGCTTTGCAGAATAAGCAGATCAGGCAGAAAAATCAATGCCCACTAAATACCAAGGAATGAAAAGGGCATATGCAAATTTTTATCCATTTGCAGACAGAGATGGATTTTAAATGCCATTTCAAGGAGAGCAGGAACTCATCTTTCACCCAAAACCATTCAACAGTAGATGTGAAAGTGACAACCTTGAGAAGACACCAGCTGTGATTAGTGATTCCCATTTTAGATATTTTTCATCCATGTTACATGGCACACAGCAAAAATTACCCAAATGTTAACAGAAGCAGCAGGGTTACTACAGAGAAGTTTTAGTTAAAAATACAGGTTTTATTTCAATGTGCCAATAAAAAAGTCCCACATTTTCATATCACAGGAAGTTAATTCAAACATCAAAAAGAGACCTGTGCTAGTCTATTGGTGTGACTAACTCAGAAGACCCAGATCATGCCTAATTTTAGTTGATATACTCTTCTATCTACATTCTTACATTTACAAAGACACCACAAAATCCCTTATAATAATGTAAGCAAAATAACTTTCTCCCTAAAAGATTGACTTCATAACTTTAATCCATTCTTTCAGGACTTGCACTTCGTTGAGGGCTTCCTGATGGTGAACGGCTGAAAGGAAAAGAATCCACAATTAACATTTCAGTAGCTTGAGAATCACAAATACTGGAAAAAGCAACAGGAGTATACCCAGACTCTGGTTCCTTTTAAGTACTCTTTTTTAATAAAAAAACCAATCACTATTGACAAAAGTTAACAGGTTGATGATCTGGAGATAACACTTTTCTTCTTTACTGTTATTTTTAAAATGAGATCACTGTAAGACCATCTAAAAAGTGTCACTTACAGTGACCTCCAAAGGGGCAAGATATTTCACTGTTCTGATATAGCAGCTTGTCAAAACCCATCATGGTGATCACCCCAGCATTTTTGAGCACTTATTTATGCCCTTGTGACTGTTTGACACTAAAGTTGTAAAAATGGACTATTAAAGAATTATAACTAGGGAAAAAAATGCTGCTGATTCTGTCACTACATATTACTCTGTGAATACACAGAGAGAGAAAACTATTTACTGACTTACTGGGAAAGAAAAACATAGTCTAACAGCAGTGAACACAACAGGCCTGATTTTCCATTCCTGACTGCTGTGCCAGGTTACTCCATTCTACCTCCCCCAATGTCAAAGTAGCTTTTAATGAGACTGAAAGCTGATTTCCTGTATTTATTCTATGCTTTAAGCTCATCAGTCTCTGTGCAATGAAACTGTGAGTGAACCAAAAGGAACAGGGGAGCAGACAAAGACAAGATACTGCCACATAACCCTGAGCATTTATCACCACGTATATGTATTACCATATAGAAAGCCACAACATTAACTGCTGAGAAAGAGATCTCAGCAAAACACCTTTCCAGTATTTTCCTACAAGCAGCAGCCAAACTCCTCAGCAGAGATCAGTGCAGATACTACAACGCTCGCTAAGGGGAGCCTATGCTATTGGGAGGGAGACCAACGTACCTTCTCTTTGGAGACGCTGACCGGGACTTGGACCGGCTGTCAAAACAGAACAGCATCATTCACCTTACATGTCAAATGCAACCTTTGTTTAAAAAACCCCCAACCTATCAGAAAGTAAATTATGGGAATCTAGCCAGGTCTTTTCAATGGTAGTTTTCAGATCAACTTTTACTCTGACAGGGATTCCCCATTCATTTAGCATGGAGATGCATTTTAAGCAACTTTCCTCAGCAGACAAACAGGAAAATGAGGGGTGGGACTAAGGTGAGGCTTTGAGAAAAGCAACATCACCAGATTGCTGTTTTATGAAAAACATTAACAAAGCTCAAGTTCTTTATCTGATGGATAGAAAAATTTAACAGAACTGAGCACAAAGTCACAAAATATTAATACTATGTTGAAAACTACAAAGAGTTAATGAAAACCGAGAGACAGGTAAGGAACACATTCCAAAGAGCTGCAGGAGAAATGTTATAAAATTTCTGTCATATCACAAAGAGATGAGCTGGCAACCTGTTTGGGGGATATTTTTGTAAAGGACCAGTCTCTGTTAATCATGCAAACGTAAATTTGAGATGCTACTGCAGGTTCTGTGTGAGAACCTGCAGACTCACCTCTTAGCCGGCGAGCCAGACTTTGATCTGCCATGAGACCTAGACCTGCAACAAGAAAAAACACAGCTCAGCAGGGAGACTGAGAGCATGCAGGTTCCCACATTTGGGACAGCAGGATTCACACTCAGTGGATGAGTGCTGTCATGCTGAATACACAGAATCCTTCAAGTTTCCAGGTTTGCCTGATAAGTTTCCAAAGAAGTCTTTTTACATGAATGCTGTGCATGTTGCTCTGTACTTCAGTCCCTAGCTGATGACCAGTGTTTGCTGATGCAGGTGGCAAGAACAACCCAAATCTTGACCAGTATTTTCACAGAGCTACTAAAAAGCCATGCTCTAAACTTGCAGGTTTTATTAGACTTAAGCAACATTTGCCACTGCAGTTGCAGATGGCTCATTCCTACAAGCATCTTCTCCGTTAAGTTCATCTTATATTTTCACTTGCTTCAAGTAATTTTTTTTAAATATTTGAACTTAATCCTCATGAAAAAATAATGTAAAATGTTCACCTTTGAGACTGCTGCACCACAAGAATACTAATACTGCCTGAAAGCCTCACTGAAATTTTGAGGTCCCCCAAGGAAGTGTTCTCCATTCCACATCCACGGCTTTCCACAACAATTTCCAGATGTGTGTTGTGACAGTCAAACCAGCACATGTCATGTGCTCATTTAGTCTGTCTCCCTCATGTACTCAGAGCCTGTCTCTGTGTGCAATGCATTCCTTGGACTCTTCTGTAAAGAAATAATCTTTCAATTGCATAAACAGAATTCCTTGCCACTTCTGTAACTTCCTATGCATCAGTCACTCGATCCCTATTTAAAATGGGAGCTATTTATATTAAGTTTAGAAATGTCACTACAAGTATCCTTTACCGTGCAGAAAACCAGCCTGGTACTAAAAAGAGAAAACAGTGATGACAAAAATCAAGATGTTTTCCTCTTTGAGAGTCTGCTGACTGTAGCAGTTGCCTGCTCATCACTGACAGTGAACAGTGATAAGCCACGATTAAGGCAGGTTGGAACAACCACTACTAAGATTCAACATGGTTTAGCCACAGGTGTACCCAGTGAGAGAAAGGCACTGCTCTACTACCTTGGGCAACCATCCTCTCTCTTTATCAGCTTCTGGACTATTGGTGTGAGTTTCTGCTCTCAATTAAGCCATCTGGTCTTCATCTCTCCTCTCTCTTAAAACTCCTATCACTGCTTGCTGTCCATCCTCAGAAAATGCCACTTACAGCTGTGGGCTTTTCCACCTGCTCCCTTTAGCTGAAGCTATCCTGTATTTTTCTGTGTTTCTTTATAGCTGACTGTTCCTTGTTTCAAAGAGCAGCCATTAAAACAGCACAGCAGGCATAGAGATAGGCTGGGCCATAAGCAATTCCACATCCAGAGCAGAATTTCCATTAACTCTTCTTGTCAAGGACAGCCAGTCAGCCCTGCTGCCAGGACAAGGCTCCATGAAGCACAGGCTGCACAGACTATCAAGTAAAGTTTAAAGAAACAAATGGCATCCTGTCCTCCTTTAAAATCTGAATGTTACTCTTGTGACACGTTTATTGGTGTCAAAATAATTCTGACAGCTGTTTATCTCAAAATCAGCTCCTGCAGATTGACACTGACATTCAATAGAGCTAGAACTGCAGCTGTAACACTCAGGACACCAGTAAGCCTTTCAAGACTTGCCTGGCTGCAGACAATAAAGCATTAAGACATCACTGGAAGGACATCCTGCTTTCTCTGAAAAATAATGGAAGGAATCCACAATCTTGTGTATGCTACACAAAGAAACATTTGAGGTTAATTCTACATTTGTTAACTGTTAATGCAACCTGACCAAACCAGTATTTGTGATGACTACAGGGACCTAGATGTTGGTGGTGTGCAAAAGAATAAAAAGAGGAATAAAAATCTTATCCACTTCTTTTTAAAACAAAAAAACATTAAATTAGTGGAGGAAAAACACGTATTTTTCTGGAAAAAAATGTTAACAGCTGTTAGAGAGTCTAAATAGACTTGTAAGCAGCTTTTACCAACTATGTATAGTCACATACCTGCTTCGGGGCCAGGTAACAGACCTCGATCTAGATCTAGATCTTGATCTAGACCTGAAATTTAGAAATTGAGATAAGTTAAAAGAAAGTCAGCTCAAGCAGAAGTGATGACAATTACAGCACTATATAAATTAATGTCTATATGTGAACTTAAGATCAACGTGATCACAGACCTACACGTTCATTAGACACTTCAGAGAAAGAAATTCAGAGTGGGAGATGCTGCTGTCTCAAGGTAAGGTCTCAATCTCATTGGCATCCTGTGACTTTAACTAGGATTATCAGAAACTTTTTAAAACACACTGACTTTATAAGGTCAGCATTTTCTGAAATCTGCTATCCAATACCCTTTGGAATTCAATTAAAATAAGGAAACAACAAAAATAAATCACACAGCCTTTTAAAAATTAGTATTAATTACCTGGATCTCTTCAAGGAACCCGACCGGGACCGGCGGGGAGACACAGACCTAGACCTACGAGGAGACACGGACCTGGACCTGCGGTAGGAAGCTGACCTGGACCTGCAAAGAAAGCAATTCAAAGAGTTGTCCAGTGTAGCTTTTTCTGGGCAAAAGAAGGCAACAGGAATAAAAGACAAACTCCAACTCACCTCCTACCACGGCTGCGACTGCGTGACCGGGAATACCTCCTTCCTCGGGACCTCGAGCGGGATCTCGACCGGGACCTGGGTTTAGGTTAGAAAAAACAGGTATCAGCAGACAGCTGCAGCAACCAGCGCGTCTGAGGCCCTGCTGAAGTCAAAACTTTTTTTCAGACAACTAAAGAACTAGCATCTGTCAGTTGGAAAAATGTCTGGGCCTACTTGTCTTGAGCATTTTTACTACCTAGAAAAATGTTAAAAGCTGAATTACATTGCAGAATTACATTAGAATAGAAAACACTGTAATGCGTATTTAAAATAAACCTTGCAAGTTTGCAGGTCGACCCTCTTTGGCCCAAGGTCTAGCAGATCTAGACGATCTAGAAGTATCTATAGGCGAGCGCTGCATCTAGGTAGGTGTTCTCTTCAATCTAACGACGATCAAACTGACAGCCCAATGAGCCAGGGTGAGGCTTGATTGACGCAAGAAGATTTTTCTAGGTGGGAATGTGGTCAATCTGGTGTTCCTCTTTCTAAACCGGAGGGGGGCCCCAATTGAAAGCCAAATTTACTGTTACGGCGGTCACCGTCTCAAATTTTCTGCCCTTAAAGAATAAGGTGAAGCTACGTGTAGATGGCTCGAGGGGATCTGGCCTCTTATGCTGATCACCTCAAGGTCTAGGAGGATCTTAAGTGTCGGATTTGCAAGGCGCCTCAGCATGAAATCTTAAGGCTCGTGACATTCTGAATCAAGGCGACTGACTCAAACGAAGAAACCTGAAAGGTTTTGACCAGGTTGATTATTAAGATATTAACATTTGATAGAAATAGCAACAAATTGTAATATACACCTATACATTTATTCTAGCGTTAAAGTTTAAAGAAAACTGGTGTAACATTGTGTTCTTTGCTAACAAGAACTACACAAAAGCGAGCTGGCGAAGCAAGGCGGCAGCCCCGGCCCCGCACGTACCTGCTCCTCCTTCGGCGGCTATAGCGGTGACAGTCATAGGCATAGTGGCCTTTCTCACCACACTCGTAGCATCTGTCGTTGGGGTCGAAAGGGCGCCGGGCAGGGGGCCGGTCGTAGCGGGAGCGGCGCGGCATCCCTGTGGATACTTCCACTCTGACCCTGGAGCCGCATATCACCCTGCAACGAGCCCACGAAAGCTCTGGGTTAAACCTTGCAGTCCGTGACAGAATTACAAAAGCACAGGGATCGGAGAGATAAACCCCGATTCTCTCTCAGCAGCAAACACGCGAAATGGACACCTACTTCCCGTCAAGCCCACGGACAGCATCTTCAGCATCCCGGGGGTCTTCGAATTCCACGAAGGCGAACCCCGGCGGGTTCCTGGCGATCCATACGGTTCTCAGCGGTCCGTAGTAGCTGAAGGCTCTCTCCAGCTCGCCTTTGCCGGCGCCCGTGCCCAGGTTCCCCACGTACACCTTGGTTTCTGCAGGAGCGGTCCGGCTGTCAGCGCGGTCTCGGCCTCAGCCCCCGCCCTCCCCCCCGCCGCCGCCATCTTGTCCGCGCGGCCCCTTCCCGCCTTCACCGCGAGCGCCGCGCGCCCGGCCGCGCCCCCTCCCCCACGGCCGCTGACGCAAAATGGCGGCGGCGACAACGGCGGCGGCGGCCGCAGAGCATTCCTCTCCTTTCCACCGGCGCCCGCCGGCCGCCCAGCTCCCCGCGGGAATCGCCTCTCTCCCAGACCCGTCTCGCCCTCCCCCCCGCGCCGCCGCCCGCCGCCCGTGGCCCCCGGGAGCTCTCACCGCCTCCATAGCGGCCGTAACGCGACATCCCGACGGCTCCGCCGCCCGCGCGCACGCGCCGCCGCCCGCGCCTGCCCCCTGCCCCGCTCCCCCGCGCATGCGCGCGGGCCCCGCGATGGGGAGTGGGGCCGGAATAGGAACTGGAGACCTGAGTGGGACCGGGAGGAAGCGAACTCCCCGTCCTGCTGCTTATGTTGCGGGTGATTATCCGCCCGATGGAAGGAAAGCCAGCAGGGGCTGTCTGTCCTGCCATCCCTTGAGTGGGAGCAGTCCTTGGATGCATCCAGTATTGGAGGTGAAATCCCCATCAGCTGTGCTGTAGCCGCTTCTGGAGTGCAGGCCAGTGCTTGTGTAATTAGAGTGAAAACAATTAGATTCGCTCTGCCGGCTTTTTAATAAACGAGCTGCGGCTGAAAGAAAGCAGTGGCACAAGCCATTCATACACAATCCCTGTAGTACTGGAGAGGCTGAATTGAGACTCCTAAAAAGAAAGGGAAAAAAAAGGGAAATTGCCCCTTTAAACCTGCAAAATATGACTAGCTCATTTTATACCCTTTATATTTTTTGTGTTAGCACTCACAAGACCTTTGCATGCTCGCTTTCACAAATTACTCACAAATTACCGAATTAACGCCTAGCAGCTCGTTTAGTTCATCCATGTGAAGCTCTGCACGAGTGCTACTGAAATAGAGCAGTCGTGGGGTGGGTGTTGCAATCAAGCTTCTCACCTGCGCGGCGGCACAGGAAAGCTCGCTGCAAGCAACCCAACAACCAGGGAGCAAAAATTCCTAATTTTTATGCGGCAGATGCAGAGAGTGTGAACCGACCCCTATTAACGCGCACGGACGAGGCAGGGCTCGGCGTGTGGCAGCCGCCGCCTCGCTGCACCAGCAGGAGCATCCCAGGAGCAGATCCAGCTGCAGAGGGGCAGAAGGCAGCGGGATTGAAGAGCCACACGCCCCGACTCCGCAGCTTTTGCGGCCTGGCCGGGTGCGTGCGAACCCCTGTGGCATTTCTGAGCCCTCCCGCAGCCGTACAGGCACCCCGTGCCGGGGGAAGGCGCTCAGCCGCGCCAGGAAGCGGCGGTGCCGCCTGGCAGCTCCCAGGGCCCTCGGCGGGAACGGGAACCGGGGCCGGTGAGCGGGAAAACGGGATGGGAACCGGGGGGCCCGGGGCTCCTAGCGCCGCCGAGCTGGGCCGTGCAGGCTCTCCCTGCCGGGAAGGTGTTCCGGGGGAACAAAGCGCACTCCAGCTCCAGCTCTCCGTTCCCTCCGGACCGCGCTGCACCCACGGCTCTGCGGCCCCGCTCGCCGGGCTGGGAATGCTGGACGGGGAAAAGGGGAACGGCACTTGCTGGTGCTCCAGCGTAGGGGTGAGGAGAGAGCACAAACCAAAGGCGCTGAACTTTTACCGCCGAGGTTTTGTGAGAAGGCAGAGTAATAGATGGAGTGTTGAATGCAACGGGAAAGCCTAAGTGCGGTTTGAGGCTTTGCTGTGTGCCTTTAAAAACAGACGGACTCTGTGGGCAGTTACAGAACTGCAGCTTTATGCAAACCACTTGTGTGAATGTCTGCTTTAAAAAAAAAAAAAAA
>VZTB01001200.1:7080-21043 GCA_013397245.1 Thryothorus ludovicianus
AGCCCTGCAGGGAGACTCAGTGGCCCCTGAGCAGAAGATGTGTGCCTGGAGGGAGGCTGGGTCCTGGCAGGGATAAAGAAACTTCCCCAGCTGGTTTGGAACAGCTGGGCCATGGACAGAGGGTGACCCCAACCCCATCCCTGCCCCATTCCAGCAGCTGGTGACAGAATCCACACTTTTGTTTGCATTTTGCACTGCAACCCAAGACACACGGCACGATCAGAGCTCAGGGAGATCCTTTGGGATCACCTCCAAGCCTCTCCTCTTCCCTGGGGTCATTCTGAGTTTATCCCTGCTTGGATCAGGTGCCAAGCCCCACTGAGGGGACTGATCCCATGGGAACGCCTCTCTCAGCATGGAAGGGGCTCACATTTCTGGGATTCCCATGAGGAGCCCCTTCTCAGCCATCCATACCTTCCATGGGCTCTTCTTTCAGACCTAAACCGTTCAAAGGGTTTTCCTTATCCACTCACCCACAAGAGAAGTTTAACAAGTCCAGCTCTAAATCCTGGAAATTCGCTTTTTTAGGAACTTGGGATGAAAAAATAAGGGCTGAAAGTCTGAAGTGGACAAGCTCTGGCAGAAAATGGGATGAACCCAAAGATCCATGTGGGATCTTCCACCTGAAAACAAAGAAAACAAAAAAAAAACCCAAAAAACCAAAGAAACCAAAAAAATGAATGGAAAAGGAACTCGAAATATTCCCACTGGAGCTTTCCCAAGAGTTGCCAGCAGTGTTTGTAGCTTGGAGCTCCTTTGGTCGATTTTTCCTGCTTGGATTTGGGTGAAGGCAAAGGAACAGGTGGAAGAGCAAATGGGACAAGACTGGAGGGTCCATCCCAATCCCTGCATCCCTGGGACATGGCTCTGGCTCCCACTCATCCCTATCCCTCTTTTTTAAGGCCCAGAATTTGGGATATGGGGTTGCTCCTCCACCCTCTGTGGGAATGACCTCACCAACTGCCTTTGCCACGAGGAATTGTTGGAATGGGGAAAAATACTCAGCTCTGGAACCTGTGAGTTTGATCTTGGATCTGCTTCCATCCCAATCCCAACATAAGGTGAAGAATTTGGATCTTATCTTGGATCTGCTCCCATCTCCAATCCCAAAATAAGGCCAGGAATTTGGATCTTATCTTGGATCTGCTTCCATCCCCATCCCAAAATAAAGTGAGGAATTTGGATCTCTCCTTGGATCTGCTTCCATCCCAGAATAGGGTGAGGAATTTGGATCTGATCGCCGGCCCCGGCTGCGAGAGAGGAGCAGAACCCTCCGAGCGCAGCAGATTTTAATTTCTGCAGGCACATCTGGGCTGGACGTGCTGTTCCCCGATTCCAGCCGAAAATGTGGAGGCAAGATGTGCTCCCTGCTTGGAGCTCTCCTCCTGGCAGGGATGGGAAGTGATGAGTGAGGGGGAGCGATAACCCCGGGCTGCTGACGGGTTCCTGCGTGAGATCCCGGGATGCTGGAGCGGGATTTGGGATTGCGCCGCTTTCCCCGTCTCGACGCCCCCTCCTGCTCCCAAATGCCAGAGGGGAGGAATGTCTACACCACAGAGCAGGCTGAGCACGGGGATGGTTTTCCTGAGTCCTCCTGGCTTCTCCCTGCGCTGCCGGGCCCGTGGATCTCGGAAAATGGGAGGATCCATCATTGTTAAAGCTGGATATGGACAAGACGGATGTTCTGGATGTTTCCAGCCCCACTGGAAAGATTTTATTGAAACTTGATCAATGGTGACATCATCCAGAGTTGATAAGTCCTTGATTCCATGATTTCCTGCTTGTTTCTGTGGGAATGGTGCAATCACCACCTGACCTGGAGACTTTCGGAGCTGGATCCATCCTGGGATGATCCTGGATGTGCTCCAGCTCTGGGCTGGGATTTTTCCTCTTCCACTATTCCAGGCTGCTCCAAGTCTTGTCCAATTGGCCTTGGGCACTTGCAGGGATCCAGGGGCAGCCACAGCTTCTCTGGGAATTCCATCCCAGTTCCTCCCCACCCTCCCAGCCAGGAATTCCTAATTCCCAATATCCCATCAAAACCCCAGCTCTTTCCATTTAAGTGACCTTGACTGATTTGATAGTGAAACACAAAATTCATATCCTAGTGGCTGAATCTTCCAAAAATCTGGTGCTACCTGAGAGGGAAGACTGGAACATCATCCCTGGACAAATCATTCCCTAGGTCAGCTCCAGTGAGTCAACAAGACCTCACCTGTCCTGCCCTTCTGGATTTTCCCCAATTCCAAGGGACTCTCCCAGCCCCTCAGGGAAGGGCTGTGTGGGACATTGGAGCTTCTCCTCCCTGTCCCGTGCCTCTGTCACTGGTCCTGCTTCGCAGCTGGCACCACTTGGAGCCAGGAAAAGGCAGGATTGGTTTCCGGAGAGATGAGTCTGGAGAGCTCCTTGACGCAGCTGGGAGCAGATGTTGGGAGCCGAGGAGCTCTGGCACGGCTCTAATTCCACAGGGAACACATGGATGAGGGAGGAGCAGACCTGACTGGAACTCTTTTAAACAGGGATGAAGCATTCCCCTTTGGAAAGATGCTGGAATATTTCAGCTTGTCACTCAGAGCCTCTCTTTTTTCTCTTTTTTCCCGATTCTTTTCTGGTTTCCAGCTGTGCTGATGGGATCTCACTTATGAAATTTTTTTTGGTGAAGCAAAAACCAATTTTGATTGGAAAAATAAGGTTCCACTGGATTTCACTTTTTTTTTTTTTATTTTTTTTATTCTATGGATCTGCATGGAGGTGGAAACACTTCCACTCAGGAAAGTCTACCTGACTTTTGTGTAAGAAAAAGAATTATCTTGCTGAATAAACCTTGCCCTGGATTGCATTTCCTGATCATGGGATGCCTTTCTGGATCATGGAATGTATTTCTGGATCACGGAATGTATCACTGGGCTGCATTTCTGGATCATCATGGAATGATACAACCATTAAAAAAATCAACAGAAATTTGTGCTTACTTTGAGTTAAAAATATTTTTTCCATAGCAATCACTGCCTGTGGAATTCTTCTTGGGCAAAGCCAACCATTCCCTGGAAGGCAAAGGACTGACAATTCCCAGGCTGTGTGGGCTTTTCCCACCCCATGCCTCAGCTGAGGGGTCTCTCCCATGCTCCACATTTTCCTTTGGGTCTCTCCGTGGATTCAGCAAAGCTTGGAATTCCTGGCTACACTGGATTGGTGCCCTTCAATCTGACAGCCACTCTCCCCAAAATAAATTTTTAATTCCGTAATATTTTTGCTCAATGCTTTCCTGAGTCATCTGGGGTCAGGGTGTTTATTCAATTTGTCCCCAGCTTTATCTGGATTTGCAAATCAGCCAGAAGGAATTCGGGGGAATTCCATCATTGCTCTGCTTTTCTGTGGGGCTGGAGCATCTTGTGAGCTGGGATAACACAAATTCTTCTTCTCCTTCCTCACCTGGATCCTCCGGATGCTGCTTCAGAGTTTGTTATGAAGGGCTGGAGGGTGTCCAGGGAATGGAGCTGGGAAGGGGCTGGAGAATCCCTGAGGGAGCTGGGAAGGGGCTCAGCCTGGAGCAAGGGAGGCTCAGGGGGAACCTTGTGGCTCTGCACAGCTCCTGCCAGGAGGGGACAGCCAGGAGGGTATTTGGGATCTGCTCCCTGGGAACAGGGACAAGGAGGAGAGGGAACGGCTTCAGACTGGGCCAGGAGAGCCTCAGGGTGAAAACAGGAAAATGGCCCAAAGGAAACATCCAGGAGAGCTGGAGAGGAACTGGGACAAGGGATGGAGGGACGGGACACAGGGAATGGCTTCCACTGCCAGAGAGCAGAGCTGGGTGAGATATTGAGATGAAATTCTTCCCTGTGAGGATGATGAAGCCCTGGCACAGGGTGCCAAGAGCAGCTGTGGCTGCCCCTGGATCCCTGGCAGTTCTCCAGGCCAGGAGACACTGGGGTTTGGAGCAACTTAGGACAGTGGGAGGTGTCCCTGCCATGGCAGGGGTGGCACTGGATGGGCTTTAGGATCCTTTCCAGTTGAAACCATTCCATGGTAATGTGCTGGGAAGGGGGATGTCAAGATGTTGCTTGGATTCCCCTGGAATGAAGGACATTTGGGTCCAATCCAAGCTAAAATTGGCAGCAGTAAAATTCAATCCCCATGGATACCCGTTGGGGCGTTACCTTCACTCAGACCCGAAGATTTGTGTTCCACAAAAAGTGTTTTCCAAGCAATATTTCCCTCCTTTCCCTGAACAGGATTCCCAGAACACTGGTGGAGCCCCATCCCTGCAGGGATTTAAAAGCCCTGTGGATGTGGCACTTGGGGACATGGGCACATGGTCAGTGATTGTCCCAAGGGCTGGGGAATGGTTGGAGTCCATGATCTTGGAGGGCTCTCCCAAGGATTCCGTGATTCCCTGATTTAGCACATCCGGAGCAGCCGTTTGCCCTCGGAATGTTCTCCTGACCGCTGTGTGAACCCTCAGCTCTCCTCAGGGCTCCCTGACCTCGCTCCAGTGGGTGTGGAATGGTTGGGATGAATCCAGGGCCAGGAGGGGTGAGGATGTCACCGACACCCAGCGCCCTTTGTGTGTCCCCATCCGGAATGAGCGGAATTCTCCACAAACACCCAGGGAAAGGGAGAGCAGCCAACAATTCCCAGCCTTTGTTCCTCTCCTCGCCTCCACTCCTCTCCCTCATCCCACACCTCCAGGGACAGGACCTCCATCACACCCTCTGGCAAAGAGGGATCCCAGACTATGAAGCATGATGGGGATTTTCTCATGAGCTCATCTTTCCTTGTGTTGCATCCAGGGAGGCTCCAGGCGCTGGAATCCCAGCTGTGGGAAGGAGGGTTTTATATTTTATATAATTCTTTTATATTTTCAGGTTCTGGGCAGTTTCAGTGGGTGGTTCTGGGGTTCACATTCAGCGTTGCTGAGCTCCCTTCACACAGCAGGGACACAAAACAATTCCTGCTCCAGTTCAGCCCCAAGGACAGCCCAGACAAATTCCAGGCCCAAGAGCAAAAGCAAGGCTGAAGGGAAGAGAGAAAAACAAGGAGGATGGAGCTTCCTAAGCTGCAGCTGGAATTGGACAATTCCCTGCAATGTGCAGCTGGAGCAGAACTTCTCCAAGTGTGGGCCCTGGTGGCCGGGCGTCCATTCTGTGCCCATTTTGGGGCTCAGCCTGGCTGTGGGCACTGCCCAGGGTGTGTCCAGGGAGGCCTTGGAATAAATCCCTGCTGGATCCTCTGGCTCTGGCTGCTCTCTGCTCCAGGACAGCCTCTGAGGCATCACTGGAATCTGCTTCACCCCACAACGTTCCTACTGGAATGGGGGGACATCCAGGATCTCCCTGGCTTGGGAACATCAGCAATGCCACCAGCTGGATGTCTCCAAGGTGACACTCGGGGGATCTGAGGTGAATCTTTCCCTGGTGAGGGTCTGGAAAATGGGAACAGGGACCTGATGGAGGGATTTGACTGCCTTGGGAAGCGTAGGGAATGTGGGAGGTGAGCAGGGCTGGTAAACACAGCATTCCTATCCCCACCCTTCCCAGGAAAACACAGAATCAAGGATTAATAGCAAACAGACAATCCAGCTGCCTGCAGCTCTCTGGTTACGAGGTGATTCCTTCTCCAGATGGTCCAGACAATCCCCAGGAATTGTTGCTTAACCAATTAAAAATGAGGGAATTGCTGCAAGGATGAAACAACACAATTTTCCTGGAGTTTAGGTTTGATTTCTGAGATTCCTGGGGAAAGGAAAAGTCTTGTGCAGCAGGTGGGAACCTAGAATTCCCAATGGAAGAGGCAGGAGGGACGAGAATTCCTGGACCAAGGGCTGGATGCTGGTTGGTGCTGGAGCATCCCTTTCAGGTGAAACGTTCCAAGGTGCTCTCACAGAAAAAAAAAAAGAAAATCCAAAGACCCACCAAGAATTAATGCCTTGAACCCAGGGGGATTGGGAAAAATCCAATTCTCAGGAGCTGATGGGATGATTCCACATGGAGCCATCCTTCCCATGGCACAGGGAGCTTTGGAAAGGCTCCTTCCCTCCCTGTGGTGCCTTGGTGTGCTCTTCCCTGACCCTTCCAGGGTTTTCTGGGATCTGTCTGTCCAGGCTCAACTCTCCCATCCTTTCCTTTGACCTTTTGCTCCCGCAGAAGTTGATTATCTGCTTGTTTGGGTCTACTCAGAAGATCCCATGGGCTCTTCCCTTTGGAGTTGTTCAATGTTTGGAGCCATAAAAATATCTATGGCTCTTGTATTCCATGCCTGGAAGGAATTCCCACTGCCAGAAGCCTGGATTGCTTCTAGGGGGTAATCCAAGAGTTCTGGTGGCCTCCACCAAGTTCTGGAGTGGAGAAAACAACTCCCTGAGGGTCCCCAGATCCAAAAAGGAGTGGAACTCCCTCGATATTCCTACATTGGTGCTGGGAAATCTGTGGGAGCAAACGGCTGATCCTAAGGACAAGGCTGTGATCCAAAGGGAGGCAGAACTGGAATTTGGCTGCAGAACCCCTCGGGAGAACATTTAGGCTGGAAATGAGCCAATTCCATGGAAGGGAACAGAAAAAATCCTTTAGGAGTAGAAACCTTTAGGGAATGTTTCTCATGTAAGAGAATGGGGACTCTGACAAAAAAAAAATATATTTTCAGGAAGGATCTGGACACAAAGATCTGGGATTTGAGATTTTGTCTCCTTTCTTTCTGTCAAGCAGGGATGAGAGTGGAGAGGGGCTGGGCTGAAATTCCCAGAGCAGCTGTGGCTGCCCCTGGATCCCTGGAAGTGCCCAAGGCCAGGCTGGACAGGGCTTGGAGCACCCTGGAAGGTCTGGAAGGTGTGAAGGGGGTGGAATGGGATGATCCTTAAGATCCCTTCCCACCCAAACCATTCCAGGATTCCAGGATTAAAGGGTCACAGTGTGGTAGAAAACCCTCAAACTCCAACAATCTGAACTTGGGGCAACAAAAAAGTTAAAATCCAAATATTTTTCCCCCAATATTTTCCTAATCCTGGCAGGACGGGGCCCTAATTGACTGCTAAGTTAATGAACAATCCTTGGAATCTCATCAAAGTCTGAAAATCCCAAACCACTCAGAGCATGGAGGTTGTCAATAATTCCAGAGAAGACAAGATAAATGCTGGATAATTCCCTGAAGTGACAATAAAAAATCCCTCTGTGGCCAGGAGTCCTGTTCTCCTCATTATTTCCTTTCAAACAGATGGACTGGGAGGTGCTTGGATGCTCTGACAGGCTGTCCATGAGGAAAGAGATTAAACCTTCCAAATAAATTGTCTGGCTTTCCTTGGCTGGGCATCCATCTATTCCAAATGAAAGTTTATCAGGAATGGGGGATATTTATCACTGACACTGCGACCAGAGCTTGATTTCCAGCACTTGTCCTGTTTGGAGATGATGGGAGTGCTGACAGAATCCATCAAGTATTCCAAGGATCCTTCAGGCTGTAATTAAAGCAGGGATCATTGTCCCAAAATGGTCACCTTGGAGCGTCTGGCTCCCCCAAAGTGACCACAGGGACTGGGGAGGGGAGTGGTCATTCCATGGTGTCCTGGTTTAGGGCAAATTTGGGAAGAAACCTCCGGCTGGGGTCCCTGTAGGGAGCAAATCCAAACGGCTCCTCTCCCAGTTGGTTCGGGAAAAAATATTTCCTCGGAGGAAAGTGGAAAAGATTTGTTTATTTAGCAGGTAAATATTGAACACCAGAACCTCTGTCCTCCCCGCAGAGGTGACAAATCCAGAGTCTCTCCCGTGGCTCAGTCGCCGTCGCTCCCTCCGGCCCTGGGCAATGCCGGCCCAGGCCGGGCCTGGTGGGACACAGGGCTGAGCTCTGGGGCTCAAATTTGAGCAGGCTCAAATACTTCATAGAAAAAGGAGAAAAAAATACCCCCAAACCCACATTCTGGGGTCTCNCAGGGGACGGGAGATGAACCAGGACAGGACTGGGGGAGATCCCGGGATGGGATATCCCAACCTCATCCCGGTGTCCCCCAGATTTCCCTGTGTTGAATTAGGCTGGTGATTAGCTGGATACATTAATGAACGCACAAATATGCAAATGACATGTTAATGAGCCCCTGGGGTTGTGCTGGCTCTGATAAGGACTCGGAGCCTTCTCCAGGCACAATTTTCCACCTCTCCTGCTTTTCTTGCCTTCAAATCTGACCTCATCCCCCCCATCCCGAGGCTGTCCCATCCCCGTGCCTCGGGATGCAGCCTGGAATCCCAGAACAAAGCTCTCCAAGCCCTTCCCAGACCACTGTCCTGTTGGGTGGCAGCCTCCCCGTCCTTGCTCCCGAGGCTGGGATGCGATCCAAGCCTGGAGGGAGCTGCCTGTTCTCCAGAAAATCCCTGGGAGACTCTGATGTTCTCCCTCCAGTCTTTCTTCCCTTTTTTTTTTTTCCCTTCCCCTCCTCAGTTTCAATTATTTCCCTCTGTGAGAGAGGGAACAGCATTCCTATGGAACGGGGGCCTGGGAGCTTGCAGGGCAGAGCCTTAAAATCCACATGGGTGGCTCCCAGGCAGAGTGAAACGAAGGAGGAGGGAATTTTGGGATGTGCCCTCTCCCTCTATGGCATTCCTTGCTGTCCCATGATGTGACACTGAAAGCAAATCCCTAAACTGAGTGGGCTCCTGTCAGTTCCCAGCTGGATTGGGAAGCAGGAGTGGCTCGTGGAGGGGAGACATGGAGCATGGGGAAGGGTGAGCAAATAAATCCAGGGAGAAATGGGATCAGCAGGGAAGGGGGTGGGATGGATGGATCTGGATGGATTGGAAGAGGTTTTAGTGCATCATTGTTCCACTTGGAGGGACAGGAGCTTTGTGCCGTGGCATCAGCTGGAATTTGGGCACGTCAGGAGCCGGGTCCAGCTTGGAGTCGAAGGCACCGGGTGGGAACAGATGAGATAGAAACCAGGATGTGACATTCCAAATATGCCAGCTCCCAGCATCACCTGATGGCAGAAATACTGGGAAATCTTGGATTTCAGGTGAAATTCATCCCTATTTCCACCAGGAGTGCCTGTGCAGAGCAGGGAACAGCATGGAAAAGAGGGAATTCCTGCCCCCTGGCTCTGCAGTTTGCCATCCCTGCATTAAATCCTGCAGAGGGAGAGTTGATCACTCGGATCAGGCAGGACGGAGCTGCCCATGGAAACCCCAGCTCATTCCAGCCCTTGGAGAGCTGGAGATTCATGGAATATTCTCAGCTGACTCACAGGGGGCACCCAGTGCAGCTCCTGCCCTGCACGGACACCCCACCAATCCCAGCCTGTGCCCGAGGAGCTCCTGCAGCTCCGGAATTTGGGATATCGCTGACATTTGGAGCTCCAGGCCCAGATGTGAGGGAGAGGCTGGAGAGCTGCAATCCAAGGAATGCCAAACACCCAAGCTTCAGCTTCCTCATCCCTGGGAGAAAGGTGCCTGTTTTCCCTGGAATTCTGGGTGGGGTGTGCTGGCCCTTCCCTCCTCCTTGAAGATGTCGTGTGAGCTGTGTCTTTTCCTGATCCTAATCATTCCCACTGCTGGAATAAATCCCATCCAGCGGGAACATAAATCCAGCTGCCCTGTGTGTGTTCACCACAGAGGATTCCTGCAGGCTCTGCTTTCCCAAAGCTCGGCGGCTTTTCCGCCCGTCGGATCCCGTGTCCTACAGGAGGGACCACCCAGCAGCTCCTCTCCCATTGTTCCCCTTGGATGATGAGTGGCAACGTGGGAGAGGCTGGAGCTGCAGGTGAATCCCACCCAGGAGGATTCCAGCCTGCAGGAGAGAGACCTCGGAGCCCCTGGCAGGGCCTGAAGGGGCTCCAGGAGAGCTGGAAAAAGGGATGGAGGGACAGGACACAGGGAATGGCTTAAAGCTGAAGGAGGGGAGATTTAGGTGGGATTTTGGGCAGGAATTCCTGACTGGGAGGGTGAGGAGGGGCTGGGCTGGAATTCCCAGAGCAGCTGTGGCTGTCCTTGGATCCCTGGAAGTGTCCAAGGCCGCGTTGGAGCATCCTGGGATAGCGGGAGGTGTCCCTGCCATGACAGGACGTAGGAGTGGGATGATCCTTAAGGTTTCTTCCAATCCAAACCATCCTGGAATTCCATGATCTGACAATTCAGTATTTCCCAATGGTGCCCCAATGGCCGCTGAGAAATTCCAGTTATGGATTTCTTATGGATGCTGCAGTGAAGAGAGGCCTTGGGAAAAATATCCTGGCTTTGAGGGACATTTAAATATCCTCAAACAAAGGAGCTCCACAAAACAAGGGCAGAAGGATCACGGAATCCTGGAATCTGGAAAGAACTCCAGGAAGGAGGCCTGGAATCCAACCTCCTGCCCAGTGCAGCAGCTTTCCAGTAGGAAAAGCTCCAGGAGTGGAGACTTCCCAACCCTTCTGGACACTGTTTTCAGTGTCCTGATGGTCCAAACAACACCACAGGAAGGAAGAACATTCCTGACAGGGAAAGGCAGCTGAGCTGGAATTCCTAATCCCTAATATTTTAACTGAGAGGGGGAAAAAGATCACAAATCCTAAGGAAGAGGAGATTCCCGCAGGGAAAAGTGGACTCATTCTTCTGGAGATGTGAGTCTGATTGTACCAGACACCCTGATCCTACAAATAGATTTTAATTTCCCCTCACAGTGGGAAATTCCCAAAATTACTGCATCCCTGCCTTGTCTTCAGCAATAAAGCAGGAGCAGGGAATAATCCCGGGATATTCAAGGGTGGCAAACGCAGTTTGTCACAATTCCCAGCACAGCCTGGCTCTCCCAGATTTCCAGCCCCAGCTGGAAAGGGCTCTGATTTCCCATCTGCAGCAGGCACAGAGGTTTCCAGCAGCTTTCCACGCTGGTGTCTCCCAGGAGCATCAAAGAGGATCCAGCAGGGAGGGAAAATCCATTCCCTGTTCCCTCTGCTGCTGCTGCTGAGTGCCGGGAGATTCTGGAGCACAACATCAAACTCCTTTTTTCTAAAATCCCCCCCAATTTTGAGAGTTTCATTGGAGCTGTGTGGAATTGCTTCCCTTTCCCAGCAAATCCAGCTGGGCTCTGCCTGGTTCTGTGTCAGGGACTGGTTTTAGGAGGGATGGGAGACTTTGGATTAAACCGGATTTTGTGCTCAATCTTGGGGACGTGGAATTAGATAAATGTTACTTGAGTCGATGTTGCCTGTTTTGAAGGAATGAATGCAGGGATTGGGAAGACTCTGGAGCAAATGAGGCAGGAGGGACCAGGGTTTATCCCATTCCAGACCCCTGGAATTCAATTTAATAGGCAATAAGGGATGTCTTGAATTCCAGCAGAATTCCAGGGATCACTTCTGTTGTCCATACAAAGGTAGCAAGAGTTAAAATAAGACATTCTGAGGTCATTTAAATATCCATATGGGCCTGGAAAATATGGAATTTCTGTGGCCTTTTGTATCAGGGGCTGGAGGACAAAGAGGACCTGGGAAGCAGAGGGGGTGGAGTGGTTAAATTAAAGCGTGGGGGTTTAATTGGAGATAAGGAAGAAGGATTTCCAGTGAGGGTGGTAAAACACTGGGACAGATTTCCCAGAGAAATTGAGGTTGTCCCATCCCTGGGAGTGTCCCAGGCCAGGCTGCTTGGAGCAGCCTGGGACAGTGAGAGTGTCCCTGGTCATGGCAGGGGTGGCACTGGATGTCTTTTCCAACCCAAACCATTCCAGGATTCTTTTGTGCAGCCTTCCAGAACCTGACGGGAGCTGTGAGAAAGATAGAGAGGGATTTTTCCCAAGAATCTGGAATGCCAGGATGAGGGGGAATGGATTCAAACTGAAAAGCAGCAGGGTTAGATGGGACATGGGAAGGGAATTCCTGGCTGGGAGGGTGGGAAGGCCCTGGCACAAATTCCCAGAGAAGCTGTGGCTGCCCCTGGGTCCCTGGAAGTGGATTCCATCCTGACTTCCATCCAGGCTAGATGGAATTCTGAGAAACCTGGGATAGTGGGAGCTGTTCCTGCCCATGGATTTTCCCTCACTCCCAAAGCCCGGCCGTTCCAACCCAACACATGTCCTTGGGATGGAAATTGAGGGAAAAGTGGATTAAATTCCAGTCCCACTGGGATTCCCCACAGCAGTTCAGCCCTGTCCCAGCTCTCTGTCCTGCCCTGAGCTGGATGTGCCCCTCCAAGATTCCTGAAAAAGTCCAGGAAGGATTTTTCCAGGCACCTTTTCCAGCCGTGTCCATATCCACCTCTCCATTCCAGGCTGTTCCCACTGAGGGAGAATAAATCCAGCAGCAACAATTTCCATCCTGGAGACCCTCTGGAATGGGTGGGACCTGCTCCAGAGGCTTTGTGCAGCTCGGGGAGCAGAGCCCTGGGAATTTCCAAGGCCGGGATGAAGCAATGGGACTTGAAAGGGGTTGCAGGAGCTCCAGGGAATGTCCTCATGCTGCAGCTCCTAAATCTCATTAATTGTGGTACTAATTAAGGGCTGGGTTATTAAATTATCTCCTCACTCTGGGAAGAAAACAAACAAAGGGATTCCATGGAGCCTTTAAATCTGGATTCCCAAAATGTGTGTCCCATCTGGCCGGGGCTCTGGGAACACCCCCCGGCTGTGTTCCACACGGGGATGAATCCCAGGACACCTCGAGGGTATTCCCAAAGGAATCCCACAAACCCAGCCCCTTTCCGAGGCACTTTTATGGCCCTGCCATCACAAACTGGAGATCTGAGAGGCAGCTGGGTCTGGATCCATGGATGGATATTCCTGGCAAGGCTGAAGTGTCCTTTCTGTGCAGGGTATTCCAAAAATATCACCTGGGACCGGGGAGCATGAAAACCAGGAATAAAGGAGGGAAATCCCTCTGGAACAGGGAGTGAGTTGGTTTCAACACTCCAACGCATGAGAGGATTTCCAGCTGGCTGCTCTTGCTCCATCCTTAAATATTTTAGGGGCCAGGCAGTGGAATTGCAGGATTTCCCAGGGGCATGGAAGACAGATGAGGGATTTGGGGAGAGGGAAAAGTGCAAGGCAGGGCTTTAAAAAGGGGAAGACAAAGGAAGGAATTACTGAGGAGTAAATTATGGAAAACTGCTGAGGAAAAGGATTGGAAGGAGTCATTCCATGATGGGCACATTCCCAAGGGAAGGGTTTGGAGAACGCTCCCAGGTACGGGCTGGGATTGTCCCTAAAAACGGAGCTGCTCCTTTCCCAGGCTGGATATACTGTTCTCCTAAAAAAATCCCACAAAACCAAATTGGGAGCAGGGTTGTGACCTCATTCCCTTCATTCCAGAGCCATTTGCTCCCATAAAACAACCCCTGTTTGTTTGCTTGTTTGTTTGTTGGAATATCTGGAGGGAATTTTCAGTCTGTTTTCTTTTCCAGAGGGGTGGGAATTCCAAAAGCACAGAGCCTCTTTTAAAACCAGGCCAGGAATTCCCTCCCACCTTCCCACTCCCAGACAGGACAGAAATCGGGAAATAAATAAACCCATGGATCCAAACAAACCCCGTTGTTATTCTGGTGTAAAATCCTGGGATCGGTGAAATTCCTCACAGGAGCAGCAGCTCTTGGAGGCAAAGGTGGGAATGCAGCTGCTGAAGGAAGGGTGGGAATGCAGGAGTTGAAGGGAGAGATGGGAATGCATGAGCTGAAGGAAAGGTGGGAATGCAGGAGTTGAAGGAAAGGTGGGAATGAGGTTCATGAAAGAAATGTGGGAATGCAGGAACTGAAGGAAAGGTGGGAATGATATTCCTGAAGGAAAGGTGGAAATGCAGGTCCTGAAGGGAGAGGTGGGAATGCAGGAACTGAAGGAAAGGTGGGAATTCAGGAGCTGAAGGAAAGGTGGGAATGAAGCTCCCAAAAAATGTGGAAATTCAACTCCTGAAGGAAAAGGTGGGAATGCAGCTCCTGAAGGAAAAGGTGGGAATGAGGCTCCTGAAGGAGAGGTAGGAATGCAGCTCCTGAAGGAAAAGGTGGGAATGAGGCTCCTGAAGGAGAGG
>VZTB01001200.1:28770-43515 GCA_013397245.1 Thryothorus ludovicianus
AAAAAAAAAAAAAATCATAATAGTAATAATAATAATTTTTCTGATTTTTATAGTCCTCCAACAAATCATTGGAAACAAACCTTTATTGGGAATAATCCTGGATTTTAAACACATTCCCATTTTGACTGGAAAAATCTCAAGTCTTTTTTTCTGAACAAATTTTTTTCCAACTTTTCCATCTCGCAAAACCCCCTCATGTTTTGGGACTCTCCCCAGGATTCCCACTTCTCAACACCTTGGATGCACCTGGAAATTTATGGACCCCAATCCCACACCAGGATCAGGGAAGGTGTTGGAGAGAGGATGAACGGACAAGGCAGGGCAGAGCCCAATCCAAGACAAGACAAAACCCCCAAACATCGCTGGAATTAACCCTGGGATGGAGGGAAAGGGATTTTCAGCATTCCTTTGGCAGCATTCCAGTCAGTGAATGTCAGATTTTATTTTTCCTGAAACTCAAGGCTCCATTCCCCACATCCCTCAGCTGTTTTTGTTGAGGAAAATTATTCAGGATGCACCAAAGTTGATTTTTCCGTAGGATCCGGCAGTGTCCTGATAGGAGCTGGCAAAGGGAATGTGCACAATAACAAACAACAGGAATTGTTTTGGATGGGACGGATCCCTCGGGATTGGTCTCGTGTCTTCTTTCCCTTTGGCTTTTCCTCGCCAGACTTTCCCTCAAATAACTCTTGCTGCCCTCCCAGCCTTGATGGACCCTCTGAATTTAAATCCAGATTTTCCAGGAGGATTCTCCTCTCAGGATTCTGCTCCTGGGGTGCTGGGGTTGTTCCCAGAGAGGGCGGATTTCCTTCAAAATCCAAATGAAATTTCCAGTCCTCCAGGGGCAGCTGCAGTTTCTCTGGGCACCCGTGCCAGGGCCTCCCCATCTCCCCAGGGAAGGATTCCTTCCCAATATCCCACCTAGAGCTGCTCCCTTCCAGTTTGAGGCCATTCCCTGTGTCCTGTCCCTCCATGCCTTGGAATTTTTCCCTCTCCATCTTTCTGGCAGCTCCTTCAGGTGCTGCCAGGCCCCAGCAAAGCCATCCCAAAGCTCCTGTTCTCCAGGATGAACATTCCCAACTCTCCTGGCCTTTCCTCATAGGAAAGGTTCCCCATCCCTCTCACATCCTTCCCAGCTTCATAGGAACTGCATCCACTGGGAATGAGGAGCCTTTAAAAAGGGAGTTCCAGGTTAAACGGAGCCTTTCAAAATCAGAATTCCAGGTTCCTCCTTGACCACGGTGATTTCTCTGCTTTGCTGTGAAATATAACACATATCCTGGATATATAATGTGTTTCACAGCAAAGTGAGGTATTTATATCCAAGGAGTACTGCACGAGCTCTTTGGATGCTGGAACTCAGGGACAGACTCTGGATGGGCTCCTGGAATGGCCTGGTTGGCTCCCACCCTCCTGCATCCTCAGTTTACCCCTGGCCAAAGCCCCTTGTCCCTCCCAGCTTGGAACGTGCTTTGTGATCCACCTGCTGCTCCAGGGAATCATTCTCCATGCCTGCATCCAGCAGAATTCCTACAGAAAGCCTGAGCAGCTCTGCATATGGAATCCAGCTGGTTGTCAGCACTTTGGCACCTCTCCATCCTCCCCTTCTCTGCTGATTCCAAACAGGCCTCGTTCGGATTAAATTTCTGTTCCTTGCTCAAAGTTTGGCTCCTTGGATGTTCCCTCTTTTCCAGGGGCTGCTGGATGTTCCCTCTTTTCCAGGAGCTGATGAAGGCACTTCAGCAGAGCTGATATTACTTGTTAATCCTTGAGGCATTCCGTGGAACGAGGAGAAGTGGAAAATGTTTTCCAAAGGTTTTGTTCTTCGAGAGAGAGCTGCAGAGATCTGGAGCTGCTGCTGGCTCAGCTGGCCACAAACTGCAATCCCTGTTTCTCAGGGGGAAAATTATCCATGGTTTGTGTCCAACCTGGCCTTGGACAATTCCAGGGATCCAGGGGCAGCCACAGCTTCTCTGGGAATTCCATCCCAGCCCCTCCCCACCTTTATCTTAAAATGATCTTTTATCCAGGCTGAATCTTCCCTTATTTAGTTTAAAACCCTTCTCCCAGTCCTGACCTTGATAGGTCACTCCAGACCCACTTCCATGAACCAACCATGGGGAAAACAATTTCTTGGAAGACTCAGTTCAGTAAATCTGAGCCTCCCCTTCACCTCACACTCAGGCTGAGCTTTTCCCACATCATTTTCCCTAAATTTCCCTGGATAAAAGGCTGCACAGCATCTCCCTGAGCACAGCCCTAAATCCCAGCTGGAGAATGCAGGAGAAATTGAGGAATAAACAGAACTGTGGGAAAAGCTGAACAGGCCAAATGTCCCTTTTGTCCCTCCCACAGCACAGGGCCTTCCAGCCCTGTTCCTTTTTTGAAGGAAACTTCCTGATACCCTCTGGGATCAGTGGGGATGCCTTAGGTTTTATATTTTATATTTTCAGGCTCTGGGCAGTTTCAGTGGGTGGTTCTGGGGTTCACATTCAGCGTTGCTGAGCTCCCTTCACACAGCAGGGACACAAAACAATTCCTGCTCCAGCTCGGCCCCAAGGACAGCCCAGACAAATTCCAGGCCCAAGAGCAAAAGCAAGGCTGAAGGCAAGAGAGAAAAACAAGGAGGATGGAGCTTCCTAAGCTGCAGCTGGAATTGGACAATTGCCTGCAATGTGCAGCTGGAGCAGAACTTCTCCAAGTGTGGGCCCTGGTGGCCGGGCGTCCATTCTGTGCCCATTTTGGGGCTCAGCCTGGCTGTGGGCACTGCCCAGGGTGTGTCCAGGGAGGCCTTGGAATAAATCCCTGCTGGATCCTTTGGCTCTGGCTGCTCTCTGCTACTGAGGCATCACTGGCACCTCGTGGGTCCCCTGGAGCTTGGCTGGAGCAGGGCACCAGCAGACGCTGCTCCTCCTGCAAATGTGAAACTGGGGAATCCTTCATGGAATGTCATTCCCCCTGCTTTGGCTGCTCTGTGCCATCAAACCCTGCTTGGAATTCCCTCCTCCTGCAGCCCTGCCCTTCTGGTTTTGTCATTCCAGACCAAAATGGTTCCAGAATCCACAACTTCCCATGGCCCAGTTTAGTGGTGATTTTTATTTCAGTGAGACTGGGACCCTTCTATATCCAGGCTGGACAGGGCTTGGAGCACCCCGGGATAGTGGAAGGTATCCCTGTTTCAGAGGATGCAACCCTGGGCATTTTGGAAGCCCAGCACATGCTGATCCCTCCATCCCAACCATTTTAATTCCAGGTATTTCCAGCCGAGTGTCTCCCACATCCTAAATCTGCACACAGGGAAGCTGATCCCAAGGGAAAATGAACAATTTTTGGAGAGGAAGCTGCGCCTCAGACCTTCTCCTGCCTCTGGATGTCGGGGATCTTGCTGTATTCTGGATCTAAAGCATAAGGACAGCCTGAAATGGGGGCACTGGATCATCCATAAGGTCCCTCCCAACCCAAACCATTCCGAGATTCTCTGAGTGAAGGAGCTAAACCAGGCATGAGGAAAAGGATGTCAGCAGTGGAATTACATCTCCAGAACTCCTGGAAGCACAGATGGGAGCTGACCAGGATTGTTCCCAGTGCTCCTCAAAATCACAAGCCTAAGGAGGTTTTGAGGGCACCCAATGTGAGATTTTCCTCAAGGGTTTTCAGGGAAACCATCTCCCATTTTTCTGTATCCTCAATGAACTGCAGGATCCCATGGAGTTCCTTCCTCATGAACCCAATTAACCCACAGCCATCCAAGCATTCCCAACAGGATTTTTGAGGTTCTGAATCCCAGAGACAGAAAAAGACACAGGAGCAAGATTCCACGAGAATCAATAAAGGTTTCTTTTTTATTGGAATTCCCTTTTACATACATCTGTGGTTTGCCTTTTCCCGCTCGTTGCTTTGGTCCATGCAGAAAGCAGAAGTGGAGGAATGTAAACCCAATTCCTGCCTGGAGACACACACATGGCAACGCCCCTGCAATCACACCTTCACCCTGCAGGGTTTTGGGGTTTGTCCCTCTTCTCGAGGGGAACAAGGTCTTGAAACCCACTTTGGTGTTGCAGAGGGAAAATCACCCCCCTGCTCCTCTCCCTCCTGCTCCGAGTGGTGAAAGGAGCCATCATTCCAGAAAAACTCCTTTTCCCAAAGCCCAGCCCCGTTATTTGTGGTGCCGACCAGGGCTGGGTGGCCCTGAAGCTGCTGAGAGGGAGCAAAGGGGTTCAGCAGCAGGTTTGTCCCCTCATGGATCCCGATGGAAGGGATCGACAAAGGATTTGGAATGTGGGATGGGTTTGGTGCTGGGCTGGGCCTCTCCTTCCTCTTCTCCCACTCCTGTCCCATCAGCTCCACCTTATCCAATGTGGCCTTCCAAAAATCCCCCCTTCAGCAACAAATGGCTTCTTCTCCAAGGCCACGTTGGGCAGGGCTTGGAGAACCTGGGAGAGCCAAAGGTTCCCAGTCCACGGAACTGGAACTGGGTGGGTTTAAAGCTCCTTTCCGACCTAAACCACCCTGGGATTCCCTGATTCCTCCTTTCCTGCAGCTCTCAGGGAAGAAGGAATCGTTTGGATGAGAATGAGGTCAAAGGTTGGCCTGGCAAGAAGGGCTCAGGTCTGTATTTAGGCTGGCTCACAGCTCCTAAAGCTCTGCTTTAAATCCATCCTGCTTCTCATGGATTTGTCTCCTCTTAGTTTTCTGACCCTGCCTGCTTGGGCCACCCTCCAGTTAATCTGGGCCTGAGCTGCCTTCCCAGTGGATTTTGTATCCCTGTTTCAGAGGATGCAACCCTGGGCATTTTGGAAGCAAGGCACAAGCTGATCCCTCCATCCCAACCATTTTAATTCCAAGTATTTCCAGCCAAGTGTCTCCCACATCCTAAATCTGCACACAGGGAAGCTGATCCCAAGAGAAAATGAAGAATTTTTGGAGAGGAAGCTGCGCCTCAGACCTTCTCCTGCCTCTGGATGTCAGGGATCCTGCTGGATTCTGGATCTCAAGGATAAGGACACTCTGAAATCCCTATTCCAATTAAGGTTTTGGGAGCAGGGAATTTATTTTGATCATTCCCTTTTTCCTCTTCAGAATTTATGGGTGAAACCCACTCCATGGAAATCAACAGACACCTCGGTGTTGATTTTCCTGGGATCAGGATTTGATCCCAAATTGTGCCAGCACCTCTGGATTTGCACACCCCATCACTAGCTCAGGGTCATTAACCCTCAGTCCAAAGAAATAATTAAATTCCATCGAATTCCATAGTTAAGTGCCAGGAAAACCATTGCTCCAGTCGAAGGGTGAAGTTACTCCGTGGGACCCAGGAGAAATGGGTTGGAATTCTGTATTCTCAGGCTGAGTTTTTTTCTAATTCTCCTCTTTTTTCCAGTGAGAAAAAGAAGGAAAAGTGGCAGTGAGGATAAAAAGGAAGTTGTATTGACTTTGTCACATCCCACCTTCTGTCATTTGCTCTCTTAACATTCCTCCAATTAGTAGAAATCCTAATTAGGCACTAATTTACCCCTGTGAGATCCGAGCTGGCCAGGCTGTCTGCCTGGAAAGAAGTCAGGTTTATTTGAGCTCCTCATTAATTACTCCTGATTAACTGGGTGAATTTTCCAGAAGTTTTTCATTCAGCTCTCAGCTGATTTCCAGCCCTGGAAAATGCCTGGAAATGCCTCTCTGGGGGGACATTTTGTGATGTGCCAAGGGTGCAAAGGCAGCTCAAGGGACAAGCCTTCCCAAAGGAGAACTATCAGAGAATCAGGGAATTGCTGGGCTTGGAAAAGCCCAACTGGATCCTCGAGTCCCACCAGGAAGCAGCGACCACAGAGAGCACAGGAGCAGATGAGAAGGTGAAGCTCAAATGAAACAAGAATATTTAATGTTGTATCAGCTCTAATCCCAAACTTCTGGACATGGTGGAAAGATTCCTGGGAACTGAGTCCAGATCCTTGAGGAAAAGAGAAGCTCACTTGGAGGGTGAAATGCTGGACTGGAAATCCTTCCCTGCTCCATGGGAAAGGTTTCAGAGGAACCTGAGTTAAAGTTTCTTTTAATGCTCCTCTTGACTCCCAAATCCTGGCAAAATGTTGATATTGTTGGGAACTTTGTGTGCTCTGGGGCTACTGGAAACCTGGGAAAAAGTGGGAAAACTTGGAGGATCTGAGTGAAATGCAAGGAAGGAAAGGAAAGGAAAGGAAAGGAAAGGAAAGGAAAGGAAAGGAAAGGAAAAGAAAGGAAAGGAAAGGAAAAGAAAGGGAAGGAGCAGATAAATGGGATTGGTTTATGCACAGCTGATCATTGGATGTCCTTGGATTTAATCCCAACACCGAGCCTGGTCTTTAACTCTCAGCAGAGCCCTTCTGGAGCTGCAGTTGGAAGCTGGATTTGAAATCTGTTCTGCAAATTGGACGAGCCATGAGCTTTGCAGCCCCAGAGCTGTTTTGCCTTCTCGCTGCTCTGAGTTACCCCAATTCCCTTCAGCAGAGCAGCTCCTGCCTTGTGCCAGGGAATAACAAATCCACATCGGAGCTGCCCTGCCCCGGAGCCCAGCTGAGAACATCTCTGCCCACACACTGGAGAGGTTTTATCCAGCACAGAGAACTGGGAGAAGGCAGGATTCCAGACACTGTCCAGAGCCCAGCAGAGCTCTCAGCAGGACCCCAGAAGATAAACAAAAATAGCTTCAGATTTCTGTTTTATTGTTTGAAATCCTCCTGGAGCGGGGCACAAACACAATGAGTGTTTTCCTTGCTCTCTGTGTCCTTTTCCCATGAATCCACCAAGATTTAGGACTATTTGGGAGTCATCTCCCTCCTCGGGATACCTGAAATCTGCCCCAGGAGTGATGAGACCCAGGTGATCCAAGGAAATCCCATTCCCATCCCAAAGCCCTGGATTGGTTTGGGAACTGCCAGTTGAGATTGGCTTTGGGCCGTAAACCCTTCCCTCCAGCCAAATTGCACCCAGTTCAAAGGGGAAAATAAATGCTGGATTAAGTAATTTAAATAAGTTTTTGGGGTTGTTTTGGAGGGACAGTTTGGAAAAAAGAATTGAAGTGTGGGAAAAGGCTCTGAGAAGAAAATCCCAGCTCCAAACCATCCCAAACCTCCTACAGAGCAAAGAGCAGCCAGAGCCGACTCCTGTCAGCATCAAGGGGAGAAAAACCAGGATTAGGAGATTTATCAAGGTCCATTAAAAGCCTTGACAGCAAATTAGTTTGGAGTTAATCACTGACTGAAGCACATCCAAAGGATCTGGGCCTCAGCAAAGTTTGTTTGATGTCTTTGAGCTTTAAATGGGCAAAGAGGACCTGGAAACACCAAGGAGGACCTGGAAACGTCAAGGATTCGATTTTGGGAGATCGGAGAACCTGGAAACACCAAGGAAGATCTGGAATCAAGAAGGAGGATGTATGGGAAAAAGAACCCAAGCTATAAATGAGTTTTCTCAACTTTTTGAAACATCAGGACCTGAAATTAAAACCCCTTTCAGCCACTGAGTTTGTCAAGACAACCAAGAGGAATAAAAGCATTGGAGATCTTCCCTCTCTCTGGATTTTCACGGTTTAAAAAGTGGAAAATCCTTCCCAGCGCTGTGGATGTTCCCTGACCTCCAGCTGATTGCCCATAAGCAGATAAACAAAGCCAATCCCTGGCTGAAAAATTCGATTTTGGGAGATCTTTGTGAAATCTTTTGGCTCCGGAACAAGACAAGGAGCCGAGCTGGGGAATGATGAGGGGCAGGACAAGACATGATCTCATCTGAACCCGGACCAAGGAGAATGCAGGAGGCAGGAAAACAATTGTCTGCACTTATCCAGGAGAAGCAGGAATGGCAAAACTGCTGCCAAAAGCCATCCCAAGGAGATAAAAGGGAGATTAAACAGATATTAAATCCCAGAAAAGAGCGGGATCATGGAGCAAGGAATCATGAGGAATTGCTGCTGTGGCTGGGAATAGAAGAGGAACAACAGAGGAACCTGCCAGGGGTGAGATTCCCGGTCCAAACCCCACATGTGGCTCTGGAGAAGAGGACGCTGATCCAAAGGATTCCAGGGACATTCCATGTGAGCCAGTCAGCCGGGATGCTGCAACGCTCAGCCTGGCTTGGAGAAGAGAGAGGCTCCAAAGAACTCCGGAGTATTGCCAGATGTTTTCTGGGATGAGAGGAAAACGGGCACAGATCTGACACAAAGGAGGAGGGGAACAAATAGGGAAAAAACAGGGAACAGCCTTTCTGGATCTTTGCCTCCTCCTTGGAGTGAACTTGGGAAAGGTTCTTCCCCTGTTTTCCAGGGTGGACAGGGCTTGGAGCAACCTGGGATAGTGGAAGGTGTCCCTGCACATGGGATGAGATGGACTTCAAGGTCCTTTCCAACCCAATTCATTCTGGGATGATTCCACAATACCAATCCCATGACAGCCATTCCACGATAACCATTCCATGACAATGATTCCATGATAAAAATCCCATGATAACCATTCCATGACAATGATTCCATGATAAAAATCCCATGATAACCATTCCATGACAATGATCCCATGATAACCATTCCATGATAACCATCCCATGATAACCATTCCATGCTGTTTTCTACACCTCAGCTCCAATCTGCTCTCTCCATCCCACGATCCCATGCTGGATCTGATCCAGGACGGGCACAAGCCCCGTCTTTCCTGCAGAATTTGTGGATGAATCCAGAACCAATGGATCCTCCCCTCCAAGGTCTCTGTCTCCTGTGGCCTTTGGGGCTGTGTTTCCACAGGAAAATCCCCCAGGAGAGGAACTGTCCTCCCAGCTGGACTCAGACCTTTGGATGGGGACAAACTCCTTGGGAAATGTCCTCAGCTCCCAGGGGTGGAGGAAGGGAAGAGGAGCCCGCCCCAAATCCAACGGCTCTGGCCAAACTCCAACAGGATCATCCCGTTTATCCTTCCAGGGCAAATCCCAACCCGAAATTGGGGCTTCTTCTCTCTTTCCAGACATCCCAGCTCTGATTCTTCCTCACCAAAATCCAGGAGGGATGACCCTGGATCTCCAGATAACAGATCCTGATCCATACACTCCATCAAGAGCTTGGGATCAGCCCAGGAATGATGGGAACACGCTGTGACAAACAGATCCTGCTGGGCCTTAGTGGCAGTTTTCCCTCTCTTTTGGTGTCAGCATTATCCCAATTTTTGCATGGATGTGGCTCATGCACAGAAACGTCCAGGAAAGAAAAATCTATTTAGGATTTGCAATTCAAGGGATTTAAAAAAAAATTTCTTCCCCCTGCACAACCTGTAATTTTTGTCTACATTTAACAACAGGCTTGATTTATTTTAATCCTAAATAATTCGGTGTTGAATTCAATTCAGCGAGAGCTGGATTTTAGTAGGGGAGTTATGTTTGTTTATAAATAAATTTATGGCTTTTGCTGATTCCTTGAATTTCTGAGGGATTGTCAAATGTTCTCAATCTTGAGTAACAAACACAAGCACAGAGTGAGTCACTGGTTGGGGTTTTTTGGTATTTTTGCTTTGTTCCAGCAGTGAAATGATAACTCAGAAATGTCTTCGAGCCAGAAAACCAGGGAGGGCAGAGAAGACAGCAGGAAAATGGATTAACTTTTGAGAAGTTGATATTTTGATAACTCCTGCTTGGTGGGAAAGAGTTGTGATGAGGTTTGACTTCTTTTGAGGAGGTGAAACCAGAAAAGAACATCACAAATAAATATTGGCTGTGAAAGATTTCTGTTCAGGACAAGAGGGAACAGCCTCAGGCTGGGCCAGGGCAGGCTCAGGGTGGACAGCAGCAGGAATTTCCCCATGGAAAGGGGGATCAGGCCTTGGAAGGAGCTGCCTGGGGAGGTTTGGAGTGCCCATCCCTGGAGGTGCCCAAGGAATTCCTGGATGCAGCACTCGGGGCTCTGGTGGGGATTGGGCACTTGATGATCTTGGAGGGCTTTTCCAGCCTCAGGGATTCTGGGATTCTGTGACCTGCAGGAGGTGGAGAGGAGCTCCAGGTCCTGTCAGAGCCTCAGACAGAGCCACCACGTCCCCCAGCAGCTCTGAACCCAAACCTCACACACATCGATGGGAGGAGATTTCTTCCTTTTTCCCTGGATCCCACTGGGCTTTGGTCAGGCCCTGATCTAAAAGGCTGATGTGGGACACAAATCTGGGATCTCACCTGCTCTTCCTGACTTCCCTCAGAGTTTGGGAAATTAATCCTTGATCAGCCCCCAGAAGAGCAGATGGTTGCTGCTGGTGGAGTCTTTCTCCTCGTTAGGGTTTGGATTAATTGTCCAGGGAAACTGTGGATACTCCATCCCTGGAGGTATCCAAGGCCAGACTGGACAGGGACTTGGGACAGTGGGAGGTGTCCCTGCCCATGGCAGGGGTTGGAATGAGGTGACCTTGGTGTCCCTTCCAACCCAAACCATTCCAGAATTCCATGACCCTGTGGAATGGGGCAGAGTGAGGAACTATTCGGAGTTTTAAGAAAGGACTGAAGCCTCTTTCCAGGAGCACCCACCAAAAGGGAGGGCTGAGTTATCCCCCCGGGAGCTGATTTGGCCACAAACATCCCCCTGGGATGTGCAAATTCCACGCCCTGGGTGGTTCCCTCTGCGCCACCGCCTCTGGAAGAACGGGAATGCCGCGTGTTCCAATAACCCATCCAACCCCAAAACTGTCCCAGCTCCTGCCTCGCTCCCAGGACTCAGGGCAAGGAGAGGACAATCCCTGCCTGCATCCCGGAGCTGTTAACCCTTCCCACCCCAGAGGAGCACCTTGCCAAGGAGTGAGAATTCCCAAGGGAAGAAGAGCCCGGGGTCATTCGTATCCAACGCCACCCCAGGCCGACGGATCCCGGGGCCTTTCCCGGCCCTGTGTGTGTCTCCAGGCAGATCCACAGGCAGAGAACAAACCCAGCCCACGCCGCTGACCCCCAGGGTGGCTTGTCCCCTGCCAGGACGATGGCACCGCACCCTCCCTGCACGCCTCCGGCTTTCCGGGGGGACGCTCCCGTCCTTCCCAAGGGATCCAAGGACCACGTGGGGCTTTGCAGCCCTCCCTGGCGAGCTCCCAGGATCTCCGGTGTCCAGCAGGTCTGGAGAGCTCTGCCTCTGCTCTCACCAGGAAAACGTGGATCACAGAATTCACGGATGGCATCACCCGCTGGCCACCTTGGTGGCCGCTCGNAAGGCACATGCTCTAACAACAGAATCCTGGCTCTATCCCTGGTTTTGCACTGCTTAGCTGCTGTATGCCAAAGCTGATCTGTGCTAATTCTTGATAGTATATGGCAGCCAGCTGTATATAAGGCTGAGAAGCTGGTTATCCACTTACTGTGTTTATGCAGAACAGTGAATATTTTGATACTTCTCTCTCTTGTTTTTTTTTTTTTTTCCTTTTTTGTTTTTTTCCCCCCCAAATAACTTAATCTCTCATTCCACAGAGCAGAGAAACTGCTTGGAAACTTGGAATCCACCGCGTGGCCCGACGGTCTTTTTCCCACTAAACGCTCTCCAGGAACCTTTTTTTTCATCCTTCGGCCGATACATTTTTTTTTTGTTTGTTTGTTTGTTTGTTTTCTCCTCCTCCTCCCGTCCTTACATCACCGTCTCCCTCTCCTCCTCCACCAGCACCGTGGGTCTGTCTCCGTCGTAGAGCCCGGAGCCGTTCAGGTACTCCTCGTCCTTGTTGTACTGCTCGGGGCCGGAGGAAGGCATGGAATTCTCGGAGATGGAGCCGTTTTTGACGTATCCCGGCAGGTTCCGGTGGCCGTTGAGGGTCCCCGGGATGAGTCTGGTGTTGAGGTGCAGGGCCAGGGCCCCTCTCGTGGCCACGTTGGTGATGCTGGTGTGGGACACCATTGGTCCATAGCTGTAGGTTGTGCTCCCGCTCCGGGCTTTCCTTTTGAAGTCAAGTGCTAAAGTCCACCTGCTCCATGACTTCTTTATTTCTGCTTGGACCTGAGGGGGGAAAAGAAAAAAAAAACATGAGGAGGAGGAGAAAAAACGCTGGAAAAATGGGATGTTCAGAGAGAAAATGGGAAGGAAACTTGGAATTTCGTGGTCTTTATGGGTCCCTTCCAGCTCGGGAGATTCTGTGGTTCCGTGGAATTGGGACAGAGCAATAAATTCACGGTAAATCTGCCCTTTCCAAATGAAGTGTTGGACGCTGGGAATGGCACAAATGGCTGGAAATATCTGGCTGGAAAGGTGGGGTAGCTCTGCCCAAGGGTTAAGGGATGGAGAGCAGCACTTCCAGGAGGGAATTGTCTCCTTGTCCCATGAAAATCAAGTGTGAGTGGGAAAACCACCTTGAGAGGCACCTGAACCCTGAGAAATTTCCCTAGAATGGGAATTTTAGGCTGGGTTGCTAAAATTGAGATCAATTCCCCTTGAATTTTATCCTCATTTTATCTGCAGAACATAAACAATGATTTTGTAGTTTTATTTCCCCTTAAAATCCATAAATTTGGGTTATAAATTCCCCTTAAAATCCATAAATTTGGATTATAAATTCCCCTAAAATCCATAAATTTGGATTATAAATTCCCCTTAAAATACATAAGTTTGGGTTATAAATTACCCTTAAAATCCCCTTAAATCCTTAAATTTTGTTTTATGCCAGTCCGGGGAAGATCTTCCCTGGGGTGCAGGGACTGACCATCCACTTTCTTAATTAGCAACAGTAGAGGGAATTAATGGAAATGAGGAAATTAAAGTACGTTATTGTGGAAATAGATAGAGTCAAAAGATCCTGGAAAAATCCAGGTTTTTTTCTTAATCAGTGACATTCCATTTTTCTTCCCAATTTGAAATGAAGCAGCACTAAGGAGTACTTGTGCCAGGAAATTAAAAATTCCAGTTTTTTTCTCCATTAGCTGCTTCCTGTGGCTCGTTTATCGGTGCCATATTGACCTGGGGGTTTTCCACCAGAAAAATAAAATGAGGATTTGAATTTTTTGTGTGGACTGAGAGACCTTGGGCTGCAAAATAAGGTTGTCTGCTGTAGAAAAATGAGGATGTGCTCATGTGCACCCACCTGGGTGTGGAATTAACCCAAGAAGGGAGGGAATTAAATGTTCATGACTCACCTCTCCATTGCAAAAACAGTATATGATGGCAACAAAAAATCCCTGGAAGGAGGAAGAAACAACAAATTAATGGGAATTTAGGGAAATTTGGGTCTCTTTTCTGCCCAGCACCCCCAGGCTTCTCTGAGATCAGGGATATTCAAAACCTGCGGTGGAAAATGTGTGTGGGAAATGTGGGATTGTCCAGTGGGGCAGGAGAGAAAATTCCCTGTGGATGGAGTTCCTGGCAGACAAGGAGCTGTCCCTGAGCCAGCAGAGTGTCCTGGGGGACAAGAGGGCAGTGGGATCCCGGGGTGCATTGGGAAGAGTTTCTTGCTGGACACGCTGCCCCTCTTCTTGTTGCGTTTTGCAAATAAAAAACAGATTTGGGGCTCAAATACTTTCAAATCCCCTCACAAATGGATTCTCGTGCCCTGTAAACCCGGCCCTGCTCCCAGAGCCAGCCTGGCACCCACATTTCCCTCCTCTCCCTGGAAAAGGCTGTCCTGGAGCAGAGAGCAGCCAGAGCCAAAGGATCCAGCAGGGATTTATTCCAAGGCCTCCCTGGACACAGCCTGGGCAGTGCCCACAGCCAGGCTGAGCCCCAAAATGGGCACAGAATGGACGCCCGGCCACCAGGGCCCACACTTGGAGAAGTTCTGCTCCAGCTGCACATTGCAGGGAATTGTCCAATTCCAGCTGCAGCTTAGGAAGCTCCATCCTCCTTGTTTTTCTCTCTTGCCTTCAGCCTTGCTTTTGCTCTTGGGCCTGGAATTTGTCTGGGCTGTCCCTGGGGCCGAGCTGGAGCAGGAATTGTTTTGTGTCCCTGCTGTGTGAAGGGAGCTCAGCAATGCTGAATGTGAACCCCAGAACCACCCACTGAAACTGCCCAGAACCTGAAAATATAAAAGATAAAACCTGAGGCATCATTCCCATTGAAATTCCCATGGTTTCCCGGGGTTCCAGTACCTGGAAAGAGTTGAACAGCATTTCATAGTGCATTTGAACTTGCCAAAGAATCCCTGACACGTCTGTGTATGGCATAGCCATGAAAACAATATAGTGAACGCCGAAGAGAGGCATAAGGACGAGGGTAGATTTCAGCAGCTTCCTGCAGGGAAAAAAACGGGATACAGCAGGAATTAGTGTGTGGATAACTCACCAACCCAGCCAGCTTTGTCAGGGAGTGCCAGCTGCTTGTGGGTGTCCCCTTGTCCCCTTGGATTTGGGGTGTTCGCACAGTTGCTGTGGAATTCCAGCTGGAATTCCAAGCTGTTGCTTCGTCCTCCAGCATGTGTCAGTCCAGCCCTCGACACGTCCTCGTGTGCTGCTGGAGGTGACAACACCGAGACGCCCCTTCCAGCTCCAGGTTTGGGTCAGGAAGGTGGAAAGTAACGCAAGGAATTTGTGCTGCAATTCCAGCCCTCAGCCACCAAATCCCCTCATCCCTAAGGGATGGCTCTCCACCTTCACGTGGTCCTGCACGACCCACGGTGGCTGACATTGCCTGGCAAGAGGTTGGAGAATTGACCTCCAGAGGCCTTTTCCAACCTCAACCGCTCTGTTGAGGCAAGATGGGAAAATCTACATCTACATCTACCTGTAGATTTTTTTTTTCTTTTAGAAAATTGTCTTGGGTTGCAGTCAAAATGTAAACAAAAGTTGGGGTTCTTTCCACCA
>VZTB01001200.1:52627-73197 GCA_013397245.1 Thryothorus ludovicianus
GGACACAGGGAATGGCTTCCACTGCCAGAGGGCGGGGCTGGATGGGATATTGGGAACTGGGAATTCCTGGCTGGGAGGATGAGAATGGACTGGAACGGAATTCCCAGAGCAGCTGTGGCTGCCCCTGAATCCCTGGAAATGCCCAAGGCCAGGCTGGAGCAGCCTGGGACAGTGGGAGATGTCCCTGCCATGGTAGAAGGTGGAATGGGATGATCCTCAAGACCCTTTCCAACCCAAACTATTCCATGATTCCAATGGTTTTATGCAGCACACCTTCTCCAAGATATTTCCTCCCTCCATTCCCATCAAAAAAGGGAAATGGAGGCAGAGCAGGAGTCAGGCTCAGAGAGTTTCTCCCAGAAACCCCTGTTAAATACGAGAGCTGCTGCACGAAGCAGAGAAATGCTAAAACTTAGGATTATCCTTCCAAAATATCCAGCCAAAGATTCATTCCCAAATGAACCATCCAGATTTCAGCACAGCTACCCTGGGCCATCATCTTTCCCCTGTGAAACATGAAAAAAAATTCCCCAATATCCAAATGCAACTTTGTATTTATTTTTTTTTAGGGTCCAGTTATTTGTACAACTGAGTCCCCTACTGGCTTCCCTCAAAAAGCAGGATCCAATCCACAGTAGCTTCCACAAATTCGGGAAGAATGACCCCTTTCAGGTGGGAAAAAAAAAATTATTAAAAAATAAATAAAGGGGACATTTATCAGCGGGGACTGTGAAGAGGCTGTTCCCAGTCTAAGCTCACTGGGGCTCGGGGATAAGCCCAGGCTTAACTTTCAGCATGCACTTAAGTCTCATTAGGGTGCTTAAAGGTTTTCCTGACCACGGGGTGTGGAGCAGGGACGGCCGTGTCCCAAACCCAGGGACAACGGGGCCCTTATCCCGGCCGGGAGCTGGGAATGCCGAGGTAATATAAGAAAGCATAAATAATTAAACACAGAGCCTCACTCAGGCCCAGCGCTCCTACAAAGCCACATTTATAAGGAATTCATCCCGCTCCACAATTCCCTGGGTTGCTGGCACTGGGAGGAAAATCCTTGACCTGTAGTGCTGGGAATTTGGGGCGAGGGAAGTGAGGGCTCGGGGAAGGTGACGGGCACTTTCCTCCTCCCTGGTGTCCACCTATCCAAGGGAAGCAGGGCAGGCTCTGGAAAACCATCCAAGGTTTAAATGGGTTGAATTTTTTGGTGCTCTTTCAGTTTTAATCCACTGAGGAGCTGTGGTGTTGAAAGGCCGTCCATTAAATATTGGATATTCCCACCACGGCAAAGCTCTAAATCTGAAGGATGGATTTGTTCTGGAGATTTGGATATATTTGACAGGAATTTGTTCCTCTCTCGCCTGTCCTGAGCTTCAGAAGAGACACAATTCCCAATTCCTACTAATCCTGTGCTGATTTCGAGCTCCCAAGCAACAATAAAATGACCGGGGAAAACAGTTATCCCTAAAAATCCCAACATGTGCAGGAATGGATGGATGGATGGATGGATGGAGGGATGGATGGAGGGATGGATGATGGATGATGGATGGATGATGGATGATGGATGGATGATGGATGATGGATGGATGATGGATGATGGATGGATGATGGATGATGGATGGATGATGGATGATGGATGGATGATGGATGATGGATGGATGATGGATGATGGATGGATGATGGATGATGGATGGATGATGGATGATGGATGGATGATGGATGATGGATGGATGATGGATGATGGATGGATGATGGATGATGGATGGATGATGGATGATGGATGGATGATGGATGATGGATGGATGATGGATGATGGATGGATGATGGATGATGGATGGATGATGGATGATGGATGGATGATGGATGATGGATGGATGATGGATGATGGATGGATGATGGATGATGGATGGATGATGGATGATGGATGGATGATGGATGATGGATGGATGATGGATGATGGATGGATGATGGATGATGGATGGATGATGGATGATGGATGGATGATGGATGATGGATGGATGATGGATGATGGATGGATGATGGATGATGGATGGATGATGGATGATGGATGGATGATGGATGATGGATGGATGATGGATGATGGATGGATGATGGATGATGGATGGATGATGGATGATGGATGGATGATGGATGATGGATGGATGATGGATGATGGATGGATGATGGATGATGGATGGATGATGGATGATGGATGGATGATGGATGATGGATGGATGATGGATGATGGATGGATGATGGATGATGGATGGATGATGGATGATGGATGGATGATGGATGATGGATGGATGATGGATGATGGATGGATGATGGATGATGGATGGATGATGGATGATGGATGGATGATGGATGATGGATGGATGATGGATGATGGATGGATGATGGATGATGGATGGATGATGGATGATGGATGGATGATGGATGGATGGATACATGGATGGATGGATGGATTTCCTCCCCGCTCCAGCCCCGCCGTGCCGTGTGTGACTTGTACAGAATCCACATTGTATGCGCTGTGCATTTCCAGCCACACACACAGTGTGTACAATGCAGGTGCTATAAAGTCAGGAATCTCCCCAGCAGCTGGAAAATGGGAAAGATCTGTGGCCCATCCCAACCCCTCCAGGGCTGTTCCTGTGTCCGGTTCTCCCAGCAGCTGGAAAAATGGGGTCCATGCCTGTGGAGTGAGGGAGCGAGTGCTGGGAGAGAGTTTAGGAATAAAGACCTTGTGTAGGTCTGGGAATTCTGGTTTCAGTTCCCTGGGATTTAAAAGCCTTTCTGAGGAACAATGCCTGTGTTTTATGAGTCCCTCTGTGTCCCTTTTCCCTGATGTTAAATGGGAATAATAATAATAATAATANACTAATAATAATATTAGTATTAATACTTTTAAGGCCTCTGGTCCTGTTTGGTTCAAATTTTTCCTGCTTGTATAAACATGGGGGGCTCATCATCGTGGATTTTCAGAGCACCTCCCACCATCCTTTTTATCTTTTCCAGGTGCCCCTGTAAACCCCAATTTGCTGAAATCCAGGGCAGCCCAGCCGTGTGTGTGGGAATTAACGCCGTGGGAAGGGAAAATGCCAATGGAATCAGCTTGGGTTTCCTGGCTATTGGTCATGGTTCCTAAACTTCCTTCAAAAAACAGCTGCAGGGAGCTGGGAGTCTCCCAAGGGATTTGTTGCTGCCCATAACGTCATTATTTATTTATTTTTGGGTGGGTGCTGGCGTGGAACGAGCTCCTTTCCTTCAGCAGGGTCTCCCTTGGAAGAAGGGAATTGAGGACTTTGGCAGAGCTCGTGCCAGTGCGGATGTGGATTGAAAATACTGGACAGAAATCCACGGAGATGACATCAAAGGATTGCTCTTTGTCCTGCTTTTCCCAGAAATAAGATGTTGTGGGGTGATTTTCGCTCCCCTGTTTCCACCTGGGAGATTTGCAGGCAGGACAAACTCGGTGCTGATTATTGCCAGAATATTCCAGCCTTGGGGACAAATCTTTTCTGTGGGATTATTGTTCCCCCCTGATTCCCTGTCACTCATTGCTGCGGTGTGGGCAGCATCCAGTGCCCGCTGCAGGGAACTGGAATTTTTCCACTGTCTCCAGTGGCTCCTGGATCGGTTTGCCCTTTCCAGTGCCCAAAAATTATCCAAACAATCCGCCTGAGCTGGTGCCTGTGTGGACATCATCGTCCCAATCCAAACAAAGCAATCCTGCCTACCACCGTGGGGATCGTGTGTTCTCATTCCAGAGGCGTTTCCAGGGGCAGCCTCAGCCTCCTGGAAGCCCAGGGACGCTGGCTGTTGTCACAGGTGTGACTCCAGCCCTGTGGTGGCTCCGATAAAATGATTATTCCCTGGCAGAGCTCGGGAGAATTACAGAGCAGCCCCTGCCTGTCCCAAATTTTCCCTTTGGTTTTGCTGGTTGAACACATGGCGTTATTTTCCAGCTGCTTCCCCCCCTCCTCCCGAATTCCCACTGGGGAATTGCTTCCTTGAGTCTTTGCTCTTTGCAGTTTAATGTTATTTTTTGGGAGGGAATTTTTTTTACGGAGCCTGAAGGTTTGGAGGAAGATGAGTTTATTTCTCTTTTCTAATTTAATTTAGTTGGGGTTTTGTTCATTTGCTTTAGCGAGGAGGTGCCATCCAAAGCCCTCTGGGTCCCTCAGCAGCTGAGATAAGAAATGCCAAATCCCCAAAATAGAATCCCAGAATGATCTGGGTTATGAGGGACCCTAAATCCCATCTCATTCCACCCCCTGCCAAGGGCAGGGACAACTTCCACTATCCCAGGTTGCTCCAAGCCCCATCAAATATCTCTTCATTTGTTGATTTTCCCAAAATTTTTCCAGCCATATAGGACTAGGCTTTTCCTGAGAGATGGATTCCCACTTTGGAATATTTCTGTATTTACACTTCCCACCTTTACCATCTGTCAGCACCAGCAGTTTCTGCCCTGTGGAGCAGCTGAACAGGAGGTTTGGAAGCAGCTTCTTCCCTGTATCCCATTTGGGAAGGAGAATGGCTGGAGAGAGCCCTGCCCTGGAGCACTGAATCCCAAAAATCTGCAAATCCTTCATAAACTCAGTTCTGTGCTCCCTGCCTTGCTCCGAGCTCCAGCGCTGGAGAGAGCCACCAACCTTTTTCCATAAAAATCTCATCCTGGAATGGGGATGGGGTGGTGCAGGCCTGAACCTGGTCCTAAAATGCAGCCAGGATGTGGCCAGGTGGATTTGGGATATGGAATTTGGGAAGTGGTGCTGGGCCAGGTAACCACAGCCCGCCCTGGACAGGTTTTCCTGCTGTAATTCCTGTTTAAACCCTCACCCCATTATCCTTCCTTACATCCTCAAGGACCATCGGAAACTTTCCCCGTTCTCCTCCCAACCTCCAGACTCCGAGACAACTGTGGGCAGTTGTTTTATTGTCCCAGCACCTCGTAACTCCTGGGAAGCCAAAATTAAAGCCAGGAGTGAACAGAAATCCCATTCTCCTCCGAAATGTGCGTGCCCGCAACGTCTTCTCCTAATGAGCCCCTTCCCTGCACCCACATCCCGCCCCTTTCTCATTACTCAGGGAAAAGATGCCCAAGTTGAAAGAAAAGGAAAATAAAAAAGTCCTCCCCACAAATTGCAGGTTTCCAGTGGCGTTCCAAGGCTCAGGAGACCTCAAGGATTTGAAGCAGCTGAGGTTTGAGGGAGGAAATCAGAGCTCGGGGCTCTCATTGGGAGCAGATGCTCAAAACCTCCCACAGATTTCTGCCCCTCCAGCTCAGCACTGGCTTCTCAGTAGGAGACCCTGGGAAGGGATGGGGAATAATCCCCAAAATTGGCTGTCTCATCCCAAATTTAGCCCTCACATTTCCTGCCCTGGAAGGGTGGCAAAGATGTGGGGGTGGTGAGGCAGCACCAGAGATTTGTGGCTGCCCCTGGATCCCTGGAATTGCCCAGGCTGGACACTGGGGCTTGGAGCAGCCTGGGACAGTGGGAGGTGTCCCTGCCATGGCAGGGGTGGCTCTGGATGGGCTTTAAGGTCCCTCCCAACCCCAGCCCATCCTGGCATTCCCTTTGTGCTGCCTCTCCAAGCCTGGGCTGACCCTTCTGGAGACCCCGGAAGAGCTGCAGGGTGAACACCAAAATTCCGGGATGATAGAGCTTTCCCAGGATGGAAAACCTGTCCTTGCAAGAGTCCCCTGGTGCTCCTCCTGCCTCCATCCCCTCTCCCATATTCCTGCACACCCAAAGTTCCCTTCAGGAACCACCTCCAGGAGGCTTTTCCAGGGGAGGCCTGAGGAGCAGCCGTGACTTACCCCAGCCAAATAACGTGAATCCCCAAAGATATTTCTTCTCTGAGAAAAATGCCATGAAGATGAGGCTGTGGAGATAGAGCCCTTCCACCAGGATCCAGTAGTAATTGGTTGCCAGGAAGTAGAGGAAGAAGGTGACAGCTACTTTACAGCCCACCTGCAGCGACCACAGAAGGACAGAGAAGGAGCACGGGGTGAGATTCTTGCATTGAGGTGGGGTGGGAAACGAGGTACAGGAAGGAAAAGAATTAAATCAGAAAAGGAAAAGAGCTAAATCAGAAAAGGAAAAGAGTCAAATCAGAAAAGGAAAAGAGTTACATCAGAAAAGGAAAAGAGTCAAATCAGAAAATTCTGTTTCAGGGTTTGTTTTTTTTATGAGGGGGAAAATCTGTGGAAGGGTGGGAAAGATGGAGCAGTTGGGAAAAAAGTCCTGAGCCAAAGATGGTTTTTCCTACAGCAGGGGAGTTGGGAAGTAGAGAAAAAGAGAGGGTGGCCTGATCCTGCTCTCTCCCAACCTTGTGATGAGGGGCTCACAAACTTCCTAGAGGAGCTGGGTTTCACCTCTCCTTGTGTTTCATCTTTCCCTGGGTTTCATCTTTCCCTGGGTTTCATCTCTTCCCTGAATTTCTTTTCCCTGCGCTGGGGGCCAAAGGGCCGTGGCCAAGTTCTCCTGGTCAGGGTGTCCTGCTGCAGTCACAGCTCTTGGAATTACAGCTCCTTCCTCAGCTGATGGAGAGGCCAAGGTGGGATGAGGTGGCTCCGTCCTGCCCTGGATGTCCAGGCCAGGATCCTGCAGGGTTGTCCGTCTGTCCTCTCCTGCCGGGAGCCGTGGCAGGTGGAGGTTTTCCCCTGGAAATCTCAAGGTGTTCAGGAGCAGACCTGAGCTGCAAGCTCATGGAGATCCGGGAGACACTTCCAGGACATCCTGGTGATAAACGGGCTCCTAAGCTGAGCTCTGGCTCCACATGGAGCTGAAATCCTTTGAATTTTTGGGATCAAAACCCGGATTGTGACCCAGCACTCCCTTGGGACAGTGGGACAAAGCCACCCTTCTTCCCAATTTCTCTACTCCAGCAGAGAAAGGCACCAAAATATTGGTGCCACTTTGGAATTAATCAGTACAAAGCCAGCTCTTGTCAATATGGATATCCTAGGAATATGGGAAATTGGATTTCCCAGGAATTCTGGCTGCCACGTCCCTTGGCCCAGCTCTGTGCTGTCCCTTCCTTTGAGAGGAATACAAAGGATTGACAGAAAATGCCATTAATAATACCTTGGAAATAAAAAGAGAATTTTTTTTTTATATCCTGGCACAGCCCTTTTGCAAATTTTTTGTCCATCAATATACACATCTATACATATATTTGTATATTGATAAGATTACACTCATTTTCTTTCATAGACAGTGAGCATTAAAATAGATTAATTTAAAATCCCCCTAAATTAATTAATATTTTTTATATTTATAAAAAAATCCCCATCTAGATTTGATAATATATTATATATTTATTTTTTTATATTTATTGCCTCCTGCAGGGAATGTGAGGCAATAATTGCAAAGTTCCCCCTTCATTTGGAAACAAAAGAAATCCATTAATTGTTGCCATCATTGCTTGTTTGCCTTGCAATTCCGAAGAGTGGGAAACGCCAATAAATGCTAATATCCAAAGAATGCCATAGATTATCCTAATTATTCCTTATAATGAGCCTGGCATGAGGAGAAACACCAAACAATGCAGTGAAACATTTTGTGTTCTTTCCAAAAAAAATGAGTTTTGGAGCCTGTTGAGTGAAACTCTGTAAATTAATGACACGGATCTCTGGGATGGGAAAGGAACACAATGACAGAGTTCCAGTTGGGGCACTCGGATGCACAGTGGGACTTTCCCAAATCCTCGGATTTTTCACGGGGTGTTGCTGGTCCCTGGTTGTAGCCCAAGCTGGGAAAGGCTTGAGAAGCCAAGCAATCCACGAGCAGGAGGTTTATCCCAGAATCCCTGAGGCTGGAAAAGACCTCCAAGACCACCAAGCCCGAGCTGTGCTTGATTCCCCTCCCAGAGCACCAAGTGCCACATCCAGGAATTCCTTGGACACCTCCAGGGCTGGGCACTCCAAACCTCCCTGCGCAATTCCAAGGCCTGAACACCCTTTCCAAGGAGAAATTCCTGCTGCTGTCCACCCTGAGCCTGCCCTGGTCATTCCCTCTCCTCCTGTCCCTGTTCCCTGATTCCCTCCAAGCTGCTCCCTCCTGTCAGGGAGTTGTGGGAAGTGACAAGGTGCCATATCCGGGATTCCATGGGAATTCCGTGATGGCAGCAATGACAAGGAGAGCTGAGAGGTTCAGGCTGTGGGAAATGTGAGGATGGACTTCATCCCCACAGGCACATGGACAATGCAGATGCTGCCATCAGAGATTTCCATATGGCGAAATCCCAGAGGAATGTGGGAGAAGAGTCCAACTGACCTCACTTCCATTTTTATTTTGGAATGTTGACTCGTCTGCCTGGGTTGACTGTATTGACTCAACCAGCCGTAAATGGAACCTGAGGTTCAGGTTGGACACCAGGAGGAATTTCTCCATGGGAAGAGTGGCCAGGCTTTGGAAGGGGCTGCCCAGGGAGTCCCTATCCCTGGAGGTGCCCAAGGAATTCCCGGATGCGGCACTCAGTGACAAGGCTGTGACTGGGGACCCACCGACCATTCCAAGGTTGGGTGGCCTTGGAATTCTTTTCCAACCTCAATGATTCTTCCAAGGGCCCTCTCACAGACACCGTCTCCCTTTCGCAGATCAGCCACGCCCTTTCCTGTGCCATCACATCCAACCCCCGTTTTCCCTTCCAAAATGTCTTTTTTTTCCAATGGGAGGGAGAGAAGTGGTGCATTCCCCATCCGTGGAAGTGTTGTGAGCCAAGCTGGATGTGCCTTCTGCTGGGATGGTCAAGGATGTCTCCACAGCCATAAATTCCAAGGGGTATCAGGGGAATGTTGATGGGAATCAACCCATCAACCTTGACTGCTGTGGGAGCAGCTTTTCCTTAGCTCAGGAATTTGGATTCCCTCTGAACCAATGGATTGAGAGCAGAAAAGGATGGGAAGAGGCTGTGAAAGATGAGCAGGGTGGAAAACTCCCCAGAGAGGACAAAGACACGAATCCTGGGAAATCACTGCTGCGGGAATACTCACAAACTGCGACTTATCCGCTGGAGGTGCTTCCGTGATGGATTTCAGGTCTTCCTCGGAGATCCGCTCCATCTCCTCCAGGGCGGACCCGGAGTACAGGACTGCGTCCTTCACGAAGATGCTGACGGCTCTCAGCATGAAGGACACAAACAGGTGCATGTGGATGTAGTTCCTAGTGCAGTGCAAACGTCTGGAAGAGGGCGACAAGGATTGGGAAGTTTAGTCCGGCTGCTGGATGGAGCCAGGGCCGCTTCTGGCTCTGGAGAATCCCAGCTCCTCCCACCGGCACCGTGTCCCCACGGGGAGCAGAGGGAGGGTCACCACTCCCTGCTCCCCCATGGGGTTGGGAAATGGATTAATGCCTTCTCCAGGGGCTTCAGGGATTCATGGAATGGTTTGGGATGGATGAGACTTCAAGCCCATCCAATCCCACCCCCTGCCATGGGCAGGGTCACCTCCCACTATCCCAGATTGCTCCCAGCCCCAGTGTCCAGCCTGGCCTTGGACACTGCCAGGGATCCAGGGGCAGCCACAGCTGCTCTGGGAATTCTGTCCCAGCCCCTCCCCACCTTCCCAGCTAGGAATGCTTCCCTTAAATCTGCTCTCACCCTGCCCTCTGGCAGCGGGAAGTTATTCCCTCTCTCCTAGCCACACTTGTCCTTGGATTCCAGAGGCTCCAGAACTTGGACCACTGGAGACCTTCCTGTAAACCATTATTTTTTTTTCCCTGTCTCAATTTAGGAGCAATTCCGGCAGAAAATCCAGTGTCCTGGGCTGTTCTCCCTGTTTTCCTGCTGGACATGTTATCCTTTGGAGCAGTTTTTGGGCTCCACCCCAGCAATGGCATCACTGGCCCCACAAACCCCGGTTGTAAAGCGCTTTAAGGTTCTTTTTGGAGGAAAAGCGTTTTTGGGGGTGGTGAGAGGAGAATGGGTCAGAAGCAGGAGGAAGAGGTGTATTTTAGAATCAGGATTTTGGGAAGAAGGAACCGACCTCTTGGGGTCCCCTCTGGAGCTCTGGTGCCATGCCTGGATTTATGAATGGATTCACATCCTGGTAAATCCCAATAATCTGCCCTAATTAGAGGCTGTGTTTTTATCCCTTTTGCAGGCTGTTATGATCACAACTCCAGTTGTTCTCTGCGCTTTCATAATCCAAATTGCTCCAAGCGGAACTGATGAGGTTTAAATGAGGATTGGCTTTGTTCCCTGCGTTTGAAAGGCAGTCAGTGAATCTCTGGATTATCGAGGATAAGATCTGGCCTGATCCCTGCTGCTGCTCTGATCCTTGGGATAAAGATGCTCCAGCACAGTTGCCCAGGTGGCCTGGGCTGGAAATGAAGTGCTCAGAGAGGGATAAAGATATGGATAAAGAAAAACCAGGAATTCTCCTGCACGCATGGACATGGAGTATTTTAACAACCCTGCCAGAGTGCAGTGGGAAGTGGAGGGAAAAGGTTGGGAGAACAGGAGTGTGGTGGAGGGGTGGGGTCTGCAGTCCCCTTTGGATTGGGTCTGTCATGGATTTGGGATTTGCTATCCAAGCGAACCTCCCTGACACCTTTTGCTGTCTGCTGGGAGCTCTGAGCACTTTCAGAGCCCAAAGCCACACATGTCACATCATTCCCAGAGTTCCTGTCCAGGGCTTGGCTCAAGATCCCCAAATCCCTCAGCAGACACCACGGGGCTGTTTTGGCCCCAGGAGCTCTTGTCCAGGTCCTGCTGCTTTTTGAGGAGAAGACACAACCAGACATCGAAGGGAAGGAAATCTGTGGCTCAGGGTTTGGGGTCACCCTGCTCTACCTGGAACATTCCCAAAAGACAAATCCCTGGATATGGGTGACATCTTTCATTCCTCCCATCCTGTGCTGTCTGTGCTGGCAAAATCCCAGAATTCCAGAATGATTGGGCTGGAAGGGCCTTAAATTTCACCCCATTCCAACCCTGACACTTCCCACTATCCCAGGTTGCTCCAAGGCCTGTCCAACCTGGCCTTGGACACTTCCAGGGATGGAAGATGCAACACTCGATTGAAGAATGGATTCAAAGTGGTATTTAGGAGTCTAAATCTCTTGGCAGGGATGGTGGGAAGGGAGGGGACACGATGGAATCAGGAGGGTCATTTTTGGATCCCTGGGAAGAGCAGCGGTGTGGGGAAATTTGAGGAATCAGCCTGGGAGTTTTCCATCCCTTTCAACTGTTTTATCCTTCATGAGCATTCGTATTTAGAAGGATTTTCCCTCAGGAAATCTTATTTCTCTGCAAATCAGCCACCTAAACCTAAGCCAGTCACCTGCAGGGACAAGAGGGACAGAAAATTGTGGACTGCCTTCCAAGGGATTCCTGGAGACGCCCCTCTTCCCATTTGCTGCCAGGAAGGCCTGGAAAACTCCACCTGAGGGAGGAAGACGGAGTTCCAACATCCCACCCACCATCCCCCAGGAATTTTGCCCTGAGGTGCCCTAACACAGCCCAAATCACAGAAGCCACAGGAGCTTCCTGAACTGCGCCACCCCGATTTGATCCTTCCGGAAAAACCCGAGGCTTCTCCGGCGTCGCTTAGGTAGAAACAGAGCCGCCTACCTGAAGTATCCCAGGATAAGGACAGCAACTGTGAGGGATCCCAGGGAGATGGAGTATCCAACAGTATAAATCAAATAGAGGCGATCAAAGACCTCCTGCAGCAGAAACGATGGAGAAAAGAGCGTCACATCGGGAACGCGGCCCTACTGCGCCACACAGCCCAGATCCTTCCGGAAAAAAATAAAACCGGGGGAATCCGCCGTTTTTTGGCGGCTTGGGGAGCGGGGTTTGTGCTCCCTGAGGTGGGGAAGTGGGGTTTTCCCAAGGGATTCACGATGGAGTGGGGCTCGTCCCGTGCCTGGGAGTTTCGCGGCATTTTCATCCCAAAGGAACCCAAAGCGCTTTACAAACTCCTGGCCCAGTGCAGGGGTCACTTGGAAATTTTTACCTGGATAAAATGGCTGCTGAGCTGGGAATTTTGCTGGAATTGCACAATTTAGCCGTTGCTGGATGACTGATATCCAGCCTGGGGGAGCGTAACCCACACCAGAAAACACGGGAAGGAAATACTTTGGCCGTTGGAATATGAGGAACAAAATCACCTGAATTTATTTTTCCCTTTTTAAAATCCCAAGCAGCCTCTGCCTGTGGTTATCCAATCCAGACACAACCTGAGCTTGCCAAAAATCCCATTGGAAGAGGTCCTGTCACAGGAGAGTTCCTAATAATTATTCCTTTAGGGAGTTTGAGGCTGCTGTTTTCTAAAGCTGGGGTTTCCATTAAATATCAGGATATTTTCCTTGATCTTGCTGGGACTGGCAGCTGAACTTAAGGATTCCTGGAAAGGGTTAAAACGCCTGCCCTCATCCCAGCCTGCTTTGCCTTTCCCAGAGCAATTTTAGCAATAAATCCCAAAAAAACACACCAACTTCANCAGGAATGCTGGGCTCTGAATGACAGCTCTGATCGGGATTTGAGGCTTGGAACGCTCTCCTGGAATGCCAAACCTCAGCCCTATTACATCAGAATCCGCAGATTTGGGAATGTTTCTCTGCGGTTTGCACTGGAGGAGCGAAGCTCTTGCCAATATTAATTTACTGAGTGTGTCTGTGCGTATTTATGGGATATTTTTATAGATTTTTATAGATCTGTCTGTGCAGGCAGCAGGCCCTGAAAAGCCAAGGAGAGGAGATTTCAAAGCTTTCAGGGAAAAATATCCTGGTGTGATTTTCCTGCTGCCAAGCTGGAATCCTCTTGGAGCTGGAAAACGTCTGCCTCCGTAGTAAAAAATAAAATCAAAGAATCAAATAAAAAATTAAAATAAAATAAAATCATAATATTAATAGTAATAATAATAGTAATAATAATAATAATCTTGGAATTCTCAATGTTCCAACAGTTTTGAGGCCTTAACGAAACACCCCTGATCCCCATTCAGAAATTTCTCTGGAAAGATCCACATTGCTCCGGGTGGGAATGGCCTCGGGAAGGGCCTCAGGATTGGCAGGAGGTTTTGGAAGGTTGAGTGCTCTGATTGACCACAGGGCCTCTCTTTGCAAGGACGTTGAGGTCCAAGGGCCAAGATATGGAAAAGCTCTCCTGGAGTCCTCCCTGGAGAAGAAGGGGCCTCAAATCCTACCTGGAGTCACTTTGGAAAGCTGGGAAATGTGATTTCTTGGGTGGGGTACTCACATCCCTGGGGAAAGCCTTTGGAGCAAAAAAACTGAGGTTCTCCACTTCCACTTCTCCTTCACTTGGGGCTCAGGACTTGGTAGTTCCCAGGAGCTTTTCCTCCCTGGATTTGNGAAAGGGTTAAAACGCCTGCCCTCATCCCAGCCTGCTTTGCCTTTCCCAGAGCAATTTTAGCAATAAATCCCAAAAAAACCCAACCAATTCAGCATCTTTCTCCTCATTCCCTCCTTCCCTCGCCCTGCCCGCTGGGCTGCAGTAACGTCAGGAATGCTGGGCTCTGAATGACAGCTCTGATCGGGATTTGAGGCTTGGAACGCTCTCCTGGAATGCCAAACCTCAGCCCTATTACATCAGAATCCGCAGATTTGGGAATGTTTCTCTGCGGTTTGCACTGGAGGAGCGAAGCTCTTGCCAATATTAATTTACTGAGTGTGTCTGTGCGTATTTATGGGATATTTTTATAGATTTTTATAGATCTGTCTGTGCAGGCAGCAGGCCCTGAAAAGCCAAGGAGAGGAGATTTCAAAGCTTTCAGGGAAAAATATCCTGGTGTGATTTTCCTGCTGCCAAGCTGGAATCCTCTTGGAGCTGGAAAACGTCTGCCTCCGTAGTAAAAAATAAAATCAAAGAATCAAATAAAAAATTAAAATAAAATAAAATCATAATATTAATAGTAATAATAATAGTAATAATCATAATAATCTTGGAATTCTCAATGTTCCAACAGTTTTGAGGCCTTAACGAAACACCCCTGATCCCCATTCAGAAATTTCTCTGGAAAGATCCACATTGCTCCGGGTGGGAATGGCCTCGGGAAGGGCCTCAGGATTGGCAGGAGGTTTTGGAAGGTTGAGTGCTCTGATTGACCACAGGGCCTCTCTTTGCAAGGATGTTGAGTTCCAAGGGCCAAGATACAGAAAAGCTCTCCTGGAGTCCTTGGAGAACAAGGGGCCTCAAATCCTACCTGGAGTCACTTTGGAAAGCTGGGAAATGTGATTTCTTGGGTGGGGTACTCACATCCCTGGGGAAAGCCTTTGGAGCAAAAAAACTGAGGTTCTCCACTTCCACTTCTCCTTCACTTGGGGCTCAGGACTTGGTAGTTCCCAGGAGCTTTTCCTCCCTGGATTTGCCCATGAGGGAAAGAAAAATCTCCAAAGGGATTCCAAGACTCCCAAGGGAGGTCTTGGCTCCATGAAAATCACAATGAACATCCAGGAAAGATCCTCCAGGTAGGAAAATACTGAATGATCTGCTGGCTGCAACGATGATCTCCATGGTCTGGGGAGCATCCTCAGGGAGCTGAGGTGGATGGGAAGTTAAATAATTCCCAGAAAACCACAAAGGTTGTGATGGCCAAGCCATGGACACAACCAGCAGCTCCATCACTCCACGAAGTTCCCACCTGGAGTCTCCTGGAAGTCCACCCTGAGGAGAGACTGACCATCCCTGGTCACCCATTGTTGGAAGAGGCCAAGCCTGGCCCAGCCACGAGATCCTGGGTTATAAAACGGGATAACTAAACTGATGTAATTTAATTTAATTACCAATTAATTGAAGTGTTCAGGGCTTTGAGCAGCCTGGGCTGGTGGAGGTGCCCCTGTCCATGACACAGAGTTGGAACTGGCTGCACTTTAAGGTTTCTTCCAACCCCAATCCATTCAGGATTCCAGAAGTTTGATTCCTGCAGGAGTCTCCACTCTTTCAACCATTGCCGTGTGAGCAAAAGGAAAAGGAGAATCAGATGGAGCAGGAATTCTCTGGTGGTGAATCCTATCCTGAGTTTCAAGGAGCTCTGCCCTGCATCCATATTTTTCCTTTTGTCCTTTTTATTCCCCTTTAGCCAGACACCAGCAGCACTCAGGGAAGCTGGGAAGCTGAGGAATGGGAAGGCTGTGAAGGGCAGGGTCAGCAGCACAGGGGGCTGGAAGCATAAATAAAGATTTTCCAGATGGAATTTCTGCAAAGTTTCTCTGAGCAGCTGATTCAGATGTTGTTAAGGACACATTCGGAATCAGGGATTTGCTGCTTTGAGTGAAAAATAAAGCCAAAATGGGATATTTACAAAAGGCACAGAACAGGCACTGATTTCCAAAGCCTCAGGGGAAACTTTGACTGCTTATGATCCTGTTCTCCTCATCCACAGAGATTCCAAAGTCTCAAATCCTCCCAATCTGGAGAGTGTCTGGGATCAGCTCTCACAAAAGATGCCCAGTTTAGCCTCAGACACCCCGATTTACTCTCAGACACCCCAATTTAGACATTCATGTCCATAAAAATCATCTTTAAGTTCCTATTCAAACCAAACCATTCCAGGATTCTCGGATTCTATTTCCAGGAACGTGCCAGACCGAATGCATAGGCATGGAATGAGCATGGCACCTCGGGGTTAATTGAAATCATGAACAAAACATCTCTCAGATAATTTTTTGATTCCTCCCCAGACTTTTAAACCTCTGCTGCAAATGCCTGACACTTTGCTGGCATTCCTTTGTGGAATTCGGGATAAAACAATCCCGACCCGTTCCTGTGCCGTCACTTTGAGGCTCCACAATGTTGTTGGCTTTTCCCAGAGAGCTCCAGGAGTGCTGCTTGGAACAATGGAGTTTAGATAAAGCAGCCCTGCGACACGCTGGGCCCTTCCCATTGTGTTTGGGAGGGGATGGATTCTCCAGGCCCCTCCGAATTCCCGGGAAGCCGTAAAGCCCTCCCCCTACAAACGAGCAGGGGCAGATGAAGACAGGATTGAGGTTGGATTTTGGGATGGCCCATCCTGCTGGTGGTTCCCTGAGGGGTATCCCTTGGCTTCGTTTGGTCCTTTTTTTTAGGGTTAGGATTAAAAGCGTGAGAGATAGAATTCATGTTTGGATTTAGATGTTTATTATTTTTTATCTATGTTACATTTTTATTGACTGTGCGTGTTTTTATACACTAATAGAGTAGAAATGGTGCACTTAGAGTTCTGTCTTTAAGGTCTTGTTAAGCCTAAACTACCTAATTATGAGATGTTAACTAATCTATTTTTACTTTTAACCCAATAACTAACCACTCATGTTCTGCACTGTGGACTTATTTAACCAATCACACAAAATCACCTAAACTGATGAAGAAGGAAAAGAAGAAGGATTAACTTATGCTCTAACCCCTCCATCTTGTTATATATTTATTACTACGTCCCAAAACATTAAACTATAAATTTATCACCCTGTGGGATAACACACTTCTATTCCACTCCACATTCACAATCTCAGGGCTGTCACTCAGTTTTGGAAACTTTTTCCATGGCCTCAGGTCAAATGCAGTCGATTTTTGAGGATCATTCCCTGTCAGCACAGAAAGCTGAAATCCTCTGTGCCCAGGGTTCCGACAGATCCCAAGCTGAGCCAGCCTCCCGAGCTGCTGGCTCTGACTGCCCTTCCCTGGGATTTCGGGAGATGGAGATCCCATTCACCCTTCAGCTCATCCTTGGGAAGAGGATGGGTTTGAGCTGCTTTGAAAACAGCTGTGCTTGGTGTCCCTGTTCTTTTGGGGGAGGTGGGATATTCCTGGGTTTTCACCCAAACGTGCCATTGCTGCTGCCTGCCTTGGAAAAATGATCCTGCTGGATGTGTGGAAGGTAAGGGATCCACAGTCAGGGGATCTATGGAATTTGGGGGGAAATGGGCCAAAAAGCTGCCTGGGATTCATCACTTGTCATTTGTGCTGCATTTTATCCAAAGATTGAGGAGCTCCAGGAGTACAGATCACCCTCACTCCTGGTTTTAGGGGAATTTAGGGAACAATGGAGAACAGAAAAGGAGAACAAAAGGCCAAAAGTCCTTTAGACTCTGCTCCCTGTCTCCTTCATGGCCAGGAAGGGATGCTTGGAGGAAAGTGAGGAACAGGACAAATCCACAATAAATATGATTTGGAGCTGCTGGAGAGATCCAGAGGAGCCCCAGGAGCTGCTGCAAGGCTGGAGCCAGGCTGGGAGAGCTGGGAATGTTCCCCTGGACAGGAGAAGGCTCCAGGGAGAGCTCAGAGCCCCTGGCAGGGCCTGAAGGGGCTCCAGGAGAGCTGGAGAGGGACTGGGGACAAGGGATGGAGGACCCAGGGCATGGCTTCAAAGTGAAAGGGAGTCAATTTAAATGGGATATTGGGAAGGAATTAGATCCTGAGAGGGCAGGAAGGGATCAGACTGGAATTCCCAGAGCCGCTGTGGCTGCCCCTGGATCCCTGGCAGTTTCTAAGTCCAGACTGGATTTGGTTTGGAGCAGCCTGAGATAGTGGAAGGTGTCCCTGCCATGAGGGACAAAACCACCCAGTGCCGCCCCTGCCATGGACACTGTCCATGGACCTTCCACTATCCCAGGATGCTCCAAGTCCCACCCAGCCTTGGACACTTCCAGCTGATAATTCACTCCCTTTTTAACATTATCTGGAAGGAATTTGAGGAAACACTTCCCTGCATTGCTCCATCCTACCTGGCTGAAGGAGGAACCAACCTCCAGGGCTGTCACTTCCCATCCTCCAGAAGGAATTTTCCCTGAGGAAGCAGCCCAGGAGCAGTTGCTCCAGGGGCAGTTACGAGCTGTTAATTCCCTGGGCTCTGATGGCTTTAACACACTTTGCTCTTTGCAGAGAGCGGTTTCCGAGCTGCTCTCTGTGAAATAATCCTCATTTATTCAGGGCAGGACACCAGCATGCTCTGGGGCCCTCTGTTTGCTGCTTTGGCCGATCTTAAAATTATCCCAGCATGGCTAAAATGGGAAAACTCCCCACCTAAACAAACAATCCCTGGCTGGAGATGTGTGCACGCACACGGTGTTTATTTAGGTGTGGATATCTCCAGCTATCTATAGGTCCAGGCCTATTTGCAGAGATAGCCAGCAAATCCTTATATTTATAGCCACAGACAGTTGGGGTTGTTTTTTGTGTTTTTTTTTTCTAAAAGCCCAGTTTCTTAAAATTCCCTCTGGTTGCATCTGCTCGGAGTCAGCCACCATCTCCTGGCAAGGCGCTGGGTGAATGCAGCTGTTGGTGGTGACGCAAAGATGCTGCTCCCCAGGGAGGGAAATAATAATAGAAAACAATCTCTCGCTCAAGACAACGGCTCCATGTGGCCAAATTCCCCCGTTCTGACATCCCTGGACATATTTACACCATGAAGAAAGAGATATCAAAGGGAGGTTTATGAATCCCAGGGCTGCAGAGCCGCATTTAAGGTGACAAGAGGCCTTTGGTGCTCTCTGTGAGCAAAGCCATCACCACACTGAGGGAAAAATTGGTTTTTTTTACCCCTCTTTTTATTTCTAGAGTGGCTTTAATACCCCAAAACCCCAGAAAACTGCAGATGATGCATTTTCTTTGGCACAATAATTCAGTCACCTCTGATAAAATCAGGGAACTCTGACAAGGCACAGAATCACTGAGGGCAGGGCTGAGGAAAAGGTCTCTTATAACCACAAGGCTAACAAGAATAATTGTAATAATACTGATATTAATATTAAAATTAATAGATGCTGTTGAAAATCTACTCCATGAAAAGAAGAGATATTAAAGGGAGGTTTATGGATCCCAGGGCTGCAGAGCCGCATTTAAGGTGACAAGAGGCCTTTGGTGCTCTCTGTGAGCAAAGCCATCACCACACTGAGGGAAAAATTGGTTTTTTTTACCCCTCTTTTTATTTCTANTCTTCTTTTTTACCTCTCTTTTTATTTCTAGAGTGACTTTAATACCCCAAGGTCCAAGAAACCTGCAGTCGATGCATTTTCTTTGTCACAGTAATTCTGTGATAAAATCTGGGAACTCTGACAAGGCACAGAATCACTGAGGGCAGGGCTGAGAAAAAGACCTCTTGAAAATGCAAGGATAATAATAATAATAATAGTTAGATGTTGTTTAAAATCTACTCCATGAAAAAAAAGAGATATTAAAGGGAGGTTTATGGATCCCAGGGCTGCAGAGCCGCATTTAAGGTGACAAGAGGCCTTTGGTGCTCTCTGTGAGCAAAGCCATCACCACACTGAGGGAAAAATTGCTTTTTTCCCCCCTCTTTTTAATTTCCAGAGTGGTTTTCATACACTAAGGCTCAAGAAATCTGCAGAGGATGCACTTTCTTTGTCACAATAATTCTATGATAAAATCAGGGAACTCTGTGACAAGGCACAGAATCACTGAGGGCAGGGCTGAGGAAAAGGCCTCTTGCAAATATAAAGTTAATAATGGTAACAGTAATAAAAATTAATAAATAGATGTCATTAAAAAGCTTTTGTTGATCAAGATAAGATTTCAAAAGCTGGTGGAAACATCCATTTTTTCTGTGTTCTTTACCCTGGCTAAGCACCACTTAAGTAAGACCAACCTGGTCATTTAATCTGAACAGGTTTAATTTGTCTTAATATTAAATATTGTTTAATTTGTCTTTTTATTACATATTATCCTTCGCACCTTTGTAGCTATGACAGAAAATTCCTGGCAGAAGATGCCTCAGCTTTGGGGACAGGATAATGAGGATGAGGATTTTGGGATGGGTTATTAAAAGAGCTCATTAAGGGAGAGCTCATGAGGAGCAGCAATTTTCCAAATGAGGAAAATTAAAAAAACTGAGGTGACACATTCTGGAATTGTCTCTGCTGGGAATCACAAGCCCCCTGTGCTGTGAGGGGGACACAAAGCCAGGCACATCAAACCCTCCACACGAGATTCTGTTTAAAATCACCCTGGAGCTGGAAAGTCTTCGTTTCTTCCTTGTGATGGAAAAAAAAAAGGGAAATTCTGTTCCTGTTTGTGCCCTACCTCGACCAACTCACCCTGACTAGTCCTGCCTGTGGGAGGTTAAATAGGAAGGCTGTCCTTTCCCTAGGGGAAATCTTGGATCAGGGAAAATCGGCTGGACAATTCCCACCCCAGGATGTGGCTGAGGAGATGATTTCAGAGAGATTAAAAAGTTTGTGCATTGATCAGGGTGGCTCCAACATCTGCTCCAGGACCTTCCTGGAAAACTCTGGGGCTAAAAAAGTTCTTTCCACTGTGAACTGGGAAAAGTCACACTAAACTGGAAAGTTCTGGAAGGGGACCTCATCCAGCCCTTTCCTGGAGTGGCTGGAGCTGCACCCGGTGCACACAACCTTCTGCTCCTGGTCCACATGACAAAAACACTCAGCAGCTCAAAGAACTCATTTCCTCCTTTTCCTCATTTCTGTATTTTCCTACGTCACTTCATTCATGAGTTGCTTCACTCTTAAGGAGAAAAAAGCAACAAAAAACTCCCCCAAACCAACCAAAACAAGAACCTAAACAAAAATCCCCCAAAAAACAAATAAAATAAAATAAAATAAAACCAATTAAAAAAACAAACCCAAAACCTCCCCAAAAAACAC
>VZTB01001200.1:73256-84373 GCA_013397245.1 Thryothorus ludovicianus
AAAAATAAAAAAAAGACAGGCCCCCCCCAAAAAAAAAAAAAAAAAAAAAAAAGAAAAAAGAACAACAAAACTCAACCCCCGTACTCTGTGGTTAGATTTCAAATTAAGAACATTGTCCTGAAGAGCCTCTGGATCATCCTCAAGGAAGCTGTGGTTAGATCCTTATCTCCAGCTGTCTGGGATAATCCTCCCTGCAGCTGGCCAGTCCCTAATGCCATGCCCCGTATCCACGGGGACTCTTCCAAGAACTACTGGAAAACCAGAGGGTTTGGATAAATTCTTTGGGAATTACAGGTGTGTGTGGGTGGGAACGTCATTCTCTGTGGGACAAGGAGGTCACATCCTCCCAGGTGACACCAGGGACAGCTTTGCTGTCACCTTAGCATGGAATTCCTTGCAGACTTCCAGCATTACAGAGCCCCAGGTTGGCTCCTGGGGAGGGAGGAAATTTCTGGCAGCTGCTATTTTATTGTTATCTGAATTTTTGTGAATTTATAATTCACACTTTTTTTTTCCCCCCAGGAGCACATCAGACCCTCTCCATGTGCTTTGAAACTCTTTTCCAACTTTGGACTGGTGTCACTGTTTCCAAATTGTGGCTAAACCAGAATTAATTCAAGATCATGAAATACCAGTTAGGTTTGGGTGGGAAGGGATCTTAAAAATCATCCCATTCCACTCCCAGCTGTGGGCAGGGACACCTCCCAGTGTCCCAGGCTGCTCCCAGCCCCAGTGTCCAGCCTGGCCTTGGGCACTGCCAGGGATCCAAGGACAGCCACAGCTGCTCTGGGAATTCTGTTCTAGGGCCTCCCCACCCTCTCAGCCAGGAATTCCATCCCAAAAATCCCATCTAAATTGACTTCTTTCAGCTCAAAGCCATTCCCTGTGTCCTGTCCCTCCATCCCTTGTCCCCAGTCCCTCTCCAGCTCTCCTGGAGCCCCTTCAGGCCCTGCCAGGGGCTCTGAGCTCTCCCTGGAGCCTTTTCTTCTCCAGGCTGGACACTCCCAGCTCTCCCAGCCATCTGCTCCCGGTTTGATTCCACATGTGTTTGGCCATCCCCTCCTACAGACAACCACATAAACGTTGGAATTTTTGATAACAGCCTGGCAGCAAAAGGATTTCCTGCTGTGGCAGAGGGAACCTCAATGCCATGGAACAACCTCCAACCACTTCTGAGCGTCCCCGAGACCGCTCCAATTTCCCCCAAGACCTCTTCAGCAATGGGATCATGGCAGCTGCAGGAAAATTTTCTGCCTTTGGGGACAATTTTCCAATCAAACCATTGCCCATCAAAGCACCGCGTGGCTTTGGCAAGCTCAGGAAAGGGTTCCAAGAGGGAGGAAGATGAGCTGGAGCTCATCCGGGGTTTGACATGAGGCAGAGGAGCACGAGGCCAGGAATTCCTGCTGCGTGCAGGGATGGGAATGCCTACCCGTTCCCTCGTCTCGTTGGTGAGGAACTTGGCACACTCGCTGTAGTTGGCCCAGGTGCGGTTGTTGCCCGGGACCAGCTCCCAGCTCCCGTTCAGGTCACACCGGCGATAAGCGTGGCCTGGGAGAGAGGAGACACGGGGTCAGAGGGAAATGGGAGAAAATCCATGCCAAGGTGATTCTGGAGGCTGCCCTGGAGCAGAGAGCAGCCAGAGCCAAAGGATCCAGCAGGGATTTATTCCAAGGCCTCCCTGGACACACCCTGGGCAGTGCCCACAGCCAGGCTGAGCCCCAAAATGGGCACAGAATGGACGCCCGGCCACCAGGGCCCACACTTGGAGAAGTTCTGCTCCAGCTGCACGTTGCAGGCAATTGTCCAATTCCAGCTGCAGCTTAGGAAGCTCCATCCTCCTTGTTTTTTTCTTCTCACTTCACTGTTAGTTTTGCTCTTGGGCCTGAAAGTTGTCCTTGGTACCAAATCAGAGAAGGAATTGTTTTGTGTCCCTACCCTGTGAAGACAGCTTAGTAGCACTTAATACGAAACCTAAAACTAATCACTAAAACAGCCCAGAATCTAAAAAATATAAATGTTAGAACTTAAGGCATCAGGGGCATGGAGTCAGTAGGAAAACGGGACAAAATTCATCCCAAGGTGGAGGCTCAGAGTCAGTGGGAAAATGGGACAAAATTCATCCCAAGGTGATGTCTTCTGGAGGCTGCCCTGAAACAGAGACTAAATAGAGCAAAAGGATAAAGCAGGGATTTATTTAAAGGCCTCAATATCACCTGGGCTGCTCAAGAGCCCAGCTGGGCCACACCCAAGGTGAGCCCCAAAATGGTTCACCTGAGCAGAGGATAAAAGCTGGAAAAATATTTTGGGGTTCTATTGCTACACAGAGTTCATGGGGTCAAAGAAACTCAGGTTTGGAAATCCCCAGGATTTATGGCTGGGAGCTGTGGGCAGGTAATTGGAGTTTAAATGTCACAGTCTGCGAGGGGCAGTTGGCAGACTTGTGATTCTGTGTGGGAAATTTGCCATTATTTACGTTCAAACTGAGCTTTTCTTCCAATAATTTAAGTTTATCAATAAACAACGGCCACTCCTTTCCTTCCTTTGCCCCTGCTTTACTCCTGCTTGGAAGGGAGTGAAAAAAATGTGAGAGAAAAAATGAGAAGAGGAAGAGAATTTTGAATTTCCCGGCTGTCAGGGATGTCCTTTGTGCATCCCCCAAGCTCAGCTGGTAATGATGGGGAGGAATTCCCAAATTCTGCTCCCAGACACCCATCAGGGCTTTGGATACTGAATTAACACAACCCTTAAGTGGAGAAGAAAAGCTGGAAGAACATTTTGGAGTTCTGTTGCTACACAGAACTCATGGGATCAAACAAACCCAGGTTTGGAAATCTCCAGGATTTACACCTGGGAGCTGTGGGCAGGTAGGTGGTGCTGAGAACGTTACAACCTGGGTGGAAAATTGGTGATTATTTCTGTTCAAACCACGCTTTTCTCCCAATAATTGATGCTTATCAATGTTTATCAACAAACAGCGGCCGCTCCTTTCCTTCCTTCACCCCGGCTTTGCTCCTACTTAGGAGTGAAGAAAAAAAATGAAGAAAAAAGGCTGAGGAAGGGAATTTTGAATTTCCTGGCCGTCAGGAAGGCCCCGTGCTGGCGCTGGGGACCTCACTCACCTTTGTGGTTGAAGTCGTAGATGTACTCGGGGCAGGGCATGGCCACCACCTTGCCGGGCACGCCCTCGGGCCAGCACACGATGCCATCCCACTCCGGCAGGCAGAAGCCATCTGCGGGAGAGAAGAGGGACAGGGGCGTCACTGCGCCGGCAGAGGGGACACCTATGGAGGATTACCTGTGTGATAAATTAAATAAATTAAATAAATTGCAGGCAGAACCTTCTGAGCTGCTCTAAATGGTGAAGTTCATTTTCTTCTTGTTTTCTGCACAGATAGAATGGGTGAGTTCTGCTCTCAACTTTAATTTGTGGTTCAGAAGGTCACAAGACCTCCAGTTGCAATGAGTCAAAGAATCAAAAACTTAGAAGTTAGGAATGTAGCTAGCAAGATATAAATATATTTTGATTAAGGATATGGCAGGGGTTAGCGAAATAAGAACAATAAAATTTTTGACTAAAAAATTAACAAGGGGATTAGAAGAAGCTAAAGGTTTGATTATTAACATATGGGTATAATTGGAATAGTTAGAGTGAAGGAAATTTATCGTGGATTTGATTCAGTTAAGCAATAGAAAATACATATAGTGTGAAAAACGAGGTTCACTTTCTTGGTAGAATTTAAAAGATTTAATAAAAGACAATAAGGACAAAGCAATAAAGCAAAAAGCACTGCCGGGAGTCTCTGGCAGTGAGCCAAGAGCTCACCTTAATTTAGAACACACTTCTTTAAATCCACCAACATGTTGCATATTCATAGACCCTCCTGCATTATTTAGAAACATTTCTTGGAGTCCCCCAACCTGTCTCTCTTAATTTCTCTTAGTTTCAGTCTGTTGCAGATCTTCTGATAACTGATGATCAATAAATTCCTTCCCTGGGGGTCTGGTGCCATCCTCATCCAAATAGGATAATCCAAGAGTGGGAGGAATTTCCTGACCATCCCTTCAGCACCCTCTGAGACAGCCACAAGAGCTCCTCACATCACACCTCTGTTTCCAAATTTTGCCAAGAGTAGAAATAAAAGAAATCACACGGATNGAAACATTTCTTGGAGTCCCCCAACCTGTCTCTCTTAATTTCTCTTAGTCTCAGTCTGTTGCAGATCTTCTGATAACTGATGATCAATAAATTCCTTCCCTGGGGGTCTGGTGCCATCCTCATCCAAATAGGATAATCCAAGAGTGGGAGGAATTTCCTGACCATCCCTTCAGCACCCTCTGAGACAGCCACAAGAGCTCCTCACATCACACCTCTATTTCCAAATTTTGCCAAGAGTAGAAATAAAAGAAATCACACGGATACAATGAAGTTTCTCCACACCACACTCACAGCATTCCCTTCAATATTTGCAAAAAGCCAACTTTACAATGTACATTTATAAAACCAGGAATTGTAAAAAATCAGGAACCCAGAAATACACCCGGCCTTTGATACCTAGAGCCAAGAAAGGAGCCTGGACCGTGACCAAGGGGTGACAAGGACCTGACAAAGGGACAAAGTGACGAGGAAGAGTTCTCACTTCAGCCTCCTGAGCCCACTGACCCAAATCAAACAAGACCACCGAGCCAATTAAAAAGAGAACTTTGCAGTCATAATGAACACCCACCTCATTTTAATACAGAGCAGGGACAGGTGATGAACGTGTACAGGCATCTCGGATGATTTTATGAATATGTGAAACCTTTGGAAATATATTTGTGAGTATATTTGTATTTACATGTATTTGGAAATATATGCAAACCCTTTGGAAATTTGCACGTGCCTTTGGAGGGTTACTTCCCCTGTCCAGCTGCTGTAACATAAATGTACAACCTTTGAACTACCATTAGTTGAAAGATTATTTTGTCCGTGGCACATCTGTGCATCAACAAGACATTTTAAGGATTTATTAACCAGTAAAATACCATCACCAAGAATATTCACGTTTTTAACCCAATAGTCAATTATTATGTTTTATATGTTTTGCCACAGTGCGGAATTTCTTAACCAATCAGCTGAAGAACACAAGCTCATAATTCTACACTTGAAAACTTCTTATTTTCCTTATGACTACTTCTATATCTTAAATTCTGAACTCTAAACTTTCCTTTACCTTGCTCAACATGTTTCTATTCAAACTACAAATCTGCATTTTTGCTTCTAATATCTACATTTGGAAGCTTTTTCTAAGATCTCAAATTAAACCCTGTATTTAATTTTTAGCTTTGGCCTGCAGGCCAAATATTCTGAGAGCTCTCAGCATTTTTAGGTTCCAACAGACCCTGATGCCCCTCTGGCTGGAGGGGTGACTCCATGGAGAAGCCAACGCTGGCATTCCGTGCAGAAACCCATCCTGGGAATCATTTCCAGCTCCCTCTTAGTGTGTGGCTCTAGAAGCACAATTCTTGCGCGAATTATCCCAAGCTTTATTCCACAAGGACAAACCGTGTCCAGCTCTGGGATCCCCAGGATCAGGAAGAAGTGGAGCTGCTGGAGAGAGTCCAGAGGAGGCAACTCCAGAGAAGTTTCTCACAGGGCTGGAGCCCCTCTGCCCTGGAGCCAGGCTGGGAGAGCTGGGAATGTTCCCCTGGAGAGGAGAAGGCTCCAGGGAGAGCTCAGAGCCCCTGGCAGGGCCTGAAGGGGCTCCAGGAGAGCTGGAGAGGGACTGGGGACAAGGGATGGAGGGACAGGACACAAGGAATGGCTTTGAGTGGAAAGAAGTTGATTTAAATGGGATTTTGGGCAGGAATTCCTGGCTGGGAGGGTGGGGAGGGTCTGGGCTGGAATTCCCAGAGCAGCTGTGGCTGTCCCTGGATTCCTGGCAGTGCCCAAGGCCAGGCTGGACACTGGGGTTGGAGCAGCCTGGGACAGTGGGAGGTGTCCCTGCCATGGCAGGGATGCAATGGGAGGATCTGAGGGAAATAAGGAGCAGCTCTTGCCCTTGCTGAATTCCAGAAGTTTCCTCCCTGCCCATCTCCCCAACCTGTCCAGGTCCCTCTGGAGAGCTCCACAATCCCCCGAGGCATCGCTTGCTCCCAGCTCCGTGTCCTCAGGGATCCTCTCTGCACCCATCCGTGAAATTCCAGCTAAAAGTGGAATATTGAGAATGAAACGCTAAAAGTGGCAAATCTGCCCCAAATCTGCTCCCGGAGCTGTGTCTGCCCTCAGCCACGAGTGCACCAAGCCTGAGATCCAGGAGTTACCTGGGAATCAAAAGGAACAGGAACCACCTGCTCTTATCCGCAAAAAAACTCCCCAAGGAACGAAATCCAAACAGGGCCAGGATCTCAGCGTGCTCCATGGACATCAAAGCTCCCGACCACCCAGGAACTCATCCTCCCTCCCCACCGTGAGTTCCCAAGATTAAAGGAAAACCAGGATTGCTTCAAAGCCCTTCGGCTGCTCTAGGGTCAGACACGGATTCAGTTTGGTGCATTTTAGGACACAAAAAACCACTGAAAATCTCCTCGCTTAGCAGCTGGTTTCTTATCTTTAATTTAGTGTGGATGAAAGGGACCAGACAAACCAGAGCCTTTTTTTCTAAAGCATCAACTGGGAGTGAGGGTCAAGAGCTAAAATTCCTCAACATCCGCGTGATAAAAAAGAGGGAAATAATTTATTGCGTTTTCTCTGCTTGAAGTCCCACTAGGAAGAGAAAAATACATTTCCTATTCATGAAAACTGGGAAAATCCTTCCCTCTGGCTCGTTATTTGCAGGATAACTTACACTGGGAAAAAAGGGTTTATTTATTTCTCAGTTCTCTGGAAGGTACAAAAGACAAAGGAAAAAAAAAACCAAAAACAACACAGGGCCCCACAAAATTTGGCTCAGGACAAAATGCTGATGTCCTTGAGGTCTTTTCTGCAAACAAGAAAGTAAATAAAGATTTAATGGAGCCCTCAAAGTGCTCTTGCTTAAAATAAAATCAGTCCTCATGACAAAATAAATCAATTTGAGTAAACACTAAAAGAAACAGAGTGAACAAACAACTCTGAGAGAAAAATATTCCTCCAAAAGTGGTTTGAAATGAGAGGGAATAATCTCCCACTTTTCCAAAAATCTTCACAAATTGCAAAGGGCAATTTTACTTTTAAAAAGTTTCATTTTGCATCCCACTGAAATATGTGGCCAGAAAAGAAGAATGTGCTAAATTTTGTACTGAGTGCATCCTCCTCGTGCTGTGTACATGAAAAGCTGATCACAAACCACAAAATTATTGATTTTTTTCAGTACTCGGAGCCCCCAAAATCCTCCCCAAAAGCTGAAGGGAACAGTGGTGGGACACCTCTGGAATGCTGCTGCATGGAGGGACAACCTGGGGAGCCAAGAGCTGCCCTAGAAATATTTTAAAAGATGATTTTTGCATTTAAAATTTTGACCTCTGCATGCAAACGATTCCTTAAATGATTTAATCCTGGAACTGAGTCATTAAAGCTGATAAAAATCCAGTGGGACTCAAAATTTGGGAAGTGTCTGAGCTTCCCAATAAAAAGATCCATCGCTTTTACCAAGACCTGAAGCACCCCTGGGAAATCTCTTCCCCTTCCTCTCCATCATCTCCGGCCTGTCTCCCCATTCCTTGCTTGGAAAAGCCATTCCAGGGACATTTGGAGGAGGGATAAAACATCTCAGTGATCGTTTCCTTCCTGAAATTCCCCAGTGATGGATGTGAGCTAAGGGAAGGTGGATATTTGGGAGCTGCCGCCTGGACATCCCCCCAAAATCCAGGATAACGCAAAGTTTGCTGAAAATCCCAGGAGTCACGGGGGAAGGAGAGGGATTGCAGATTGGGAAACCTGGTGAGGAACATCCACGGGTCACGCCAGGTGCCTCTGGAGCTCCTGGAATGATTTGAGGAGCTCCTGCATTGGCTGAAGAACTCTTGGAAAAACTTTCCCAAATGGAAATATGGATATCAGGAGCAGCCACACTCTGGGATCGTTGGATCCGCATTCCTGGGGTTTAACACAGCCAGAGGCTGTTTGTCCTGGGGAGGAGCCTCAGCATCCCCCTGCCCTATCCCAAATCCCTCCAATCTAAGGAGACCCTCTGGGAGCACACGGGGGATGGGTTTATCCACAGGAGGTTCATTCCCGCTAATTACAAGGGAGACATTTTTTATAATGAGGCTGGTGGAGCACTGGAACAGCTTTTCCAGAGAATCTGTGGATACCCCATCCCTGGAAGTGTCCAAGGCCAGGTTGGGCTCTGGGGCTTGGATCCACCTGGGACAGTGGGAGCTGTCCCTGCCCATGGCACGGGTGGATCGGGATAATCTTCCAGGCCTCTCCCAAACCCAAATCATTCCATGAATCTCTGATAAAACAGGAAGGGAAAATCCCATACTTCCCATTGTTCTGGAATCCAAACAAGCCATTCCTTTCTGTTTGTTTGCCCAAAGAGCTCCTCCGAACATTTTTTTTTTCCCTGAATTTATAAAAACATTCAGAGTATCAACAACTTGGCTTCTCCCTTTGTTTTCCTTTTCTCCCGGTCATTTCTCCAGGGAGATCCAGGCTGAATTCCAAGAAGAAAGCAGAAAATTGAGGAGATTTGGCCTCTTAATAAGAAGTCAGTGCTTCCTGAGACACTGGTAACAATATTCCAAAGCACAGAGAATTCCAAAAGATCCAGTTGGAAAAGCTCATTGAAAAATTCTTGGAATTTTGGTAAAAATGAGCTCGGGGGTTCCACTGTGCTGTTTGGATCGATCCAGATAGTTCAGGACAGGGAACTGGAAAAGTCAAACTTTTCTTTCCTTGGAAGAATTAGTAGGATTCACGGATGATGGAAATCCAAAGGAATTGATAAACTATCAGGAAAACAAGGGAATCTCACACATATCCCACATCCCAAAGTGTTTTGGGTGTGCACCCGTCCTCCAGGCAGTGCTGAAGGGATGATCCTGTTTATCCCTCAGGGATTTGCCTGTGGGTGAAACTCCTCCCAGTCCAGAGCTGCATCTCGCATGGATGGGGACACGGAAGGTGGGAATGACACTGGAATTCCTCGTGATTTGAGGACATCACCGACCACTCCAGTGCTGGAGCCCTGAAGGGAAACGTGGGATCCCTCCAGGATTCCATTGGCTCTTGTCCATCAAGACATCTCTTGGATCTCTCCTTCCCCCTTGAAGCACATGGAAGTTGCAGTCATTCCAAGATGGGAACAAGCAAAAACTCTCTTGGACAACATTCCTGAAGAAATGAGTCCTGAAGGGAAACACGGGATCCCTCCAGGATCCAGTTGGCTCTGGTCCATCTCTTGGATCTCTCCTTTCCTCTTGAAGCACATGTGGAAATTTAAGTAATTCCAAGATAGGAATAAGCAAAAACTCTCTTGGACAGCATTCCAGAAGAAATGAGTCCTGAAGGGAAACATGGGATCCCTCCAGGATCCCACTGGCTCTTGTGCAGCTCCTGATCCACCAGGACATCTCTTGGATCAGTCCTTTCCCGTTGAAGGTTGGAATCTCAGGGCGTGGAAGTTGCAGTCATTCCAAGATGAGAACAAGCAAAAACTCTCTTGGATGACATTCCTGAAGAAATGAGCCCTGAAGGGAAACATGGGATCCCTCCAGGATCCCGTTGGCTCTGGTCCATCTCTGGATCTCTCCTTCCCCCTTGAAGCACGTGGAAGTTACAATCATTCCAAGATGGGAACAAGCAGAAACACTTTTGGATGCCACTGCCGCAGGATTTCCCTTTGGAAGGCAGGAAGGCCAATCCCAGAATACTTCGGGAAGGGGCTATCCCGAATGCATCCCTCATTTTTCTCCTTGATTTTTCTCCTTGATTTCGCTCTCCCACCTGAGCCAAGTCAGAATCCCAGAATCCCAGAGGTTGCTTTGGTAGAAGAGAGAAAAGCAGGAGCAGATTTGGGCCATCCCTGCTCAGGGTGCACGGAGAGTTATTCCCTCCTTCCTGCTCCTATCCCAGCCCCCATTTCCTTTCCCTTCCTGCTCCTTTCCTTCCCCCCAGCCTCAGTCATTCCCGTTCCAGCCGGAATGGGACACTTTGCATGTGGAGAACGCATTCAAACCATCTGCCAGGCTCCTTGGCAGCGGCACAAACGCAAACACGGGCTCGAGGTGTTTATCCAGGGGCACGGAATATAAATCAGCCCGGCTCGTTCCAGCACCCGGGAGACCACAGCTGGAATAGGCCGTGCCATTGTGGTCACTCCGTTACGGGAAGGACATTCGGGGCAGAGCAGGCAGGCAGGGAGGAGAGACCGAAAAAAATGAGGCAGCGTTTTTGGGATGGGAAGGGGGAGGAATTATTTGGGGACAGGAAGAGGGAGAAATCGTTTGGGGATTGGAAGGGGGAAAAAAAATTTAGGGATAGGAAGGAGGAGAAATCATTTCAGGATAGGAAGGGGGAGGAATTGCTTTGGGATAGGAAAGGGGAGAAAGAATTCTGGAATTGGAAGGGGGAAAAATCATTTAGGGAAAGGTAGAGGGAAAAATCATATGGGGATGGGAAGTGGGGAATCATTTGGGGATAGGGAGGGGGAAGAATCATTTTGGGGATAGGAAGAGGAGAGGAATTGTTTGGGGATAGGAGGAGGAGAAATCTTTTGGGGATAAGAAGGCAGAAGAAAATAATTTTGGGATTGGAAGGGGGATACATTTTTTGGGGATAGGAAGAAGGGAGGATAATTTTGGATAGGAAGAGGGAGGAATGGGGGCTTGGAGGGGCAGGAATTAAGTTTGGGGGTTTGCAGATGGATTTCAGGCCTGGCTGTGAGGGCAGGGGGGGGTGAGGGGCTGATTTTGGGGACCTCTTGGTGTGTGGGGGGGCTGGAGGAGGAGGGGGTGTGAGCTGTCTGTGTGTGGGTTTGGTTTTTGGGACAGCATGGAAGGAGGTGAGGAGTGGGATCCTCAGTGATCCAACAGGATTGGGCTGGAAGGGACCACAGTGGATCAGCTGCTCCAGCAGGACCATCCCAGGGCTCAGGATTGTGTCCAGATGGATCTGGAAAATTCCCAGGGAGGAGACTCCAGCCCCACTCTGG
>VZTB01001200.1:86557-111658 GCA_013397245.1 Thryothorus ludovicianus
TTCCAAACCGAGGGAGAGATGCATTTTTTAAATAAAGAAAAAAAAAAAAAAAAAAAAAAAGAGTCAGGTCTGATGGCTGAGGGCTGGGAGTTTCACTTCATCCCCTTCCAGGTTTTAACTTTGGGGTGGCATCAGCCGCCCACCAGGGCTGGGATGGAATATTTGTGTCGGGAGAAGAGAAATTTTCGGGTTTCCTGTTCTTTCCCAAAAGGCTTTCATCTGGAGACTAAATTTAAGGAAAAAAGGGGGAGGGGGTGGGAGGGGGGAAGAAAAAGAGAAAGGGAGGAAACCAAACGCTTGTGGGGGGAGGGTTTTGGGGTTTTTTTGGTTTCGTATTTTGGTTCTCCAGCCCTCGGTGCCTCAGCCAAAGGTGGAGATGACGCACGGATCCTGACGGGGCTCTTTGGAAGCTCCTGGAGCAGCTCAGATCCATGTGGGAGCCACATGGGTCAGGAGCCAGGGCTCGGAGACACCTGGGAGGTGGCCGGGGGCCAGAGGATCCCTGTGAGCCATCCAGGAGGAGAGGAGGGACCTCATCCTCCCAAAACCAGAATTTTAGTCTTTTTTAAGGGAGAAAAAAAAGGAATTTGGAGGTTGTTTACACACAAACAGTGGCTGAATAAAGTCTGAAACTTTAGAGGTTTTTAACCTTTTTGTTCCCTAAGATTTTTCTCTGTAACATCAACCCTGCCAGCCAGGGCATGTTCCCACTTTCGGGAATGGGGTCAAAGACTCCTTTCCTATGACCCCTGTGGTGAGGAGTTTCCCAGGAGAGAGCCCCCTCAAGTTGTTGGGTCAGGAATTTTAAGTAGAAACTTTCTCCTTTCCCAAACATCCGACACCACCAGGCTGTCAGCCCTGGACTGGAGTTGCTCCAGGATGATCCCAGAGGGATTCTGGCTCTCCAGGCTGATCCCTTCCTGCAGCAGAGCTGAACATGGATTTTTTCCCTCACCACAGACGAGTCCTGAAGAAAGGCTGGAGAAATCCCATCCTTGGATAACTCTGGGATGTGTTTTCCTGAGATCTCCCCAAAACTGCTGCCCTTTTGTGGGCCTGTCCTTTCCCCGTTTTTGGAATGACAAACCCAGCATGGATTTGACCACAGATTAACTGGGAACCACATCCAGGATTTATTTTGCTCCAAACCAACCCTACTTTTCCTCATCAATTTTTCCTTTTAAATCCCTTCTGCAAATAGGAGCTGGAGCATCATATCTGTGAAGATTGTTGCCCTTCCCAGATTTTTCTTTGGGATCTACAGTGAGGGAAGAGGTAATGGGATGAGATTCTCCCTCTGGATGAGGAGGGCACAGGTCGGGATGTTCCTGATCACCAAAACAAACACCTCATCCCAAATTCTGGATCATCCAAGGAGGAAAACACTGGACCCAATCACTTCCACTGTGTCCAAGGGCATCTGAAATCCCAAAATCTGTGGATGGCAGCTCCTCGGAAAAGCGGGAAGAACTTTTCCAATTTGGAAAACTCTTTGTTGGGACCACAAACTCCTTAAACCATCTCCAAGCAGCCTGGCAAATCCCTGCCTTGTTTGGGAACTCCTAAAGGGAATTTCTGGGGTGCTAAATCCTAAGAAAACATTCCTTGCTAAAAGTTGAGTGGGAATTCATTGTGCCTTTGGATCAGTGCAGATTCATTGGATCTAATCCTCCTCTGCCAATGAGTGAAGTCTCCAAAGCCTTGAAATCCAGTGATTCCTCCTCTTGGAATATTTGGGGTTGGATTTGCTGCAGGGGATGGAGCAGGGAGCCCGAGGAGCTCCGAACAGCTTTTTCCAGAGGCATTGAGGATTTGTGTCCATGGGATTAATCCACCATAGGCTGGAAGTTTTCTGTCCCAGAAAAACCAAGGATTGAGACCCACATCTCCAAATCCCTGGGATCTGCTTCCTTCGCTCTGCCGTGGGGGAAAAGAGCCCAAAATCCGGCTGTCAATCACATCCCTATCCCTGCCCTCCATGAAGGGGGGGCTGATCCCAAATTCTGCCCCCAGAAAAGCTGGAAAAGGGGCGTGAGGGCAGGACCAGGTGGGCAGCGAGGAGAGACACCCGCAGGAAATGCCTTTGCACATGTGCTCATTAACGAGGTGTTAATTGGGCACGGGCTGGGGGCACAAAGGAGCAGCAGAGGATGTGGCTTGAGGTTTTCTGATGGAAAACAGGAGGCTTTGGAATCAAAGGAAAGCTGGGATTTTACGGCCCCTTTCCAAAGGCACCGGCAGGGCAGGTGGCAAAGCTGGGTTGGGGTCTCCCACTTTTCCCCCAGCACTCCCCGAGGGAAGAGAGAGCCGAGGTTATCCCGGGAATAGAGGGAAGGGGGACAGGACACCCACCCCGGGGACTGAAGGGTCCCTCAGCTCGCCAGGAATTATCGCTTGGGAATGTGAGGAAGGGAAGCAGCGGGGGGCGAGGACTTTGCTCCCCACATGAGAGAGTTCTCTCCTTCCTCCTCCCCCCAGCCCCACAGCTGAGAGTGATTTTCCAGCCCGAAATAGAAAGGAAGTGGAAGGAAAAGGCTCAGCTGAGCTTGGGCCCTTCTGAGGAGAGAGTGGGGCAGGAGAAAGGTCTTGGAGCCGTGTTTTGTTCCCTTATCGCTCCTTGCAAAGGGTTTTTGGGATTTGGAATAGTGGCTTCTCCTCTGGGACAAGTGCAGAGGAAATCCCAGAGCTGGAGCCAGGCTGGGAGAGCTGGGAATGTTCCCCTGGAGAGGAGAAGGCTCCAGGGAGAGCTCAGAGCCCCTGGCAGGGCCTGAAGGGGCTCCAGGAGAGCTGGAGAGGGACTGGGGACAAGGGATGGAGGGACAGGACACAGGGAATGGCTTCAAATAGGATTTGATGGGAAGGGATTCCTGGTTGGGAGGGTGTGGATGGACTGGAATGGAATTCCCAGAGCAGCTGTGGCTGCCCCTGGATCCCTGGAAGTGTCCAAGGCCAGGTTGGACATTTGGAACATCCTGGGATAGTGGGAGGTGTCCCTGCCCATGGAATGGGAGAATCCTTAAGGTCCTTTCCAAACCATTCCAGGATTCCCTGAGTGTCCTTTCCCTAATGTTCTGTATTTCCTCTGGGATCCCAGTCCTGGCTTGGGAAAGAATTGTTCCTTGGGAGGCTGGGGAGGGGCTGGGCTGGAATTCCCAGAGCAGCTGTGGCTGCCCCTGGATCCCTGGAATTTTCCAAGGCCAGGCTGGGCATTTGGAGCAGCCTGGGACAGGGGGAGGTGTCCCTGCCATTCCAGAGGGGTGGAATGAGATCTTTAAGGTACTTCCCAACCCAACTCATTCGGGAATTCTGTGATCCTGGGAGAGCTGATGGCTGCTGCTCTCTCCAGAGAAACGGGGCTGTAATTCCACAACTCCTGGACGTTCAGCATTTGGAATTCTGCAGCAGAACAAACCCGGGACAACTCTGCTTCCCAACACCTCGCTCTAAAACCTCCTCCCCGTGGAATATCCTGAAAAACCAATCCACTGGGATGCTCCGGCTGCCTCCTTCCCTCCCTGCTCCCAGCTGCAGCAGGGATGGATCCGGCCCCGGATTTGGGAACACTCACCGTGCACCTTGGGCACCTTGGCTTTCAGGTGGCGCTCGCACTTGGCCTTGGCCTTCAGCAGGAGGAAGATCTGCTCCTCCTTGGTGATGACATCGTCGGCATCCACCTGCGGGGAGGGCACAGAGAGCTCAGACTCCCATCCCGAAATTCCCCAGCCCCGCCCCGAGAGCCCCGCTCTGCTCCGCAGCTGTGTCCCAAGGAACAGCTCCGCCATGGAATTGCCATCCATGGATATGGTGGAGGAGGCACAGGCCAGGACTGATCCCGCTGTGCACAGTCACACGTGGAAGCAGCAGTTTTGGGATGGAGCATCCCAGGGATGAGGCTGCTATCCCGGAGGAAAGCATTCCTAGTAAATAACTCAATGCCAAGGACTCCTCTCCTTTTAGGAGAAACCTCACGTGCTGCTTCCTCCTCTGCACGGAGATTTCATCCACAGGCAGCAGGCTCCATAAAATCCAGCCTGAATCCCGGGAATGGGAGCTGACAGCATCTCCCCACCCTCTGCTCCAGCGAGAGCTCAGAGCCCCTTCCAGCTCCAGGAGAGGGAATGGGGACAAGGCCTGGAGGGACAGGACACAGGGAATGGCTTCCACTGCCAGAGGGCAGGGCTGGGTGGGATATTGGCATTTCTCAGCTCTGGGATGAGGAGCACAAAGGGAAGATGTAAATCTTGGGTTTTAGGAGTGCCAGACTGGCTTGAATTTGGAATCTCCAAATCAGACCTGGGAATGTGAGGCATAAAGATCCTTTTCCCCTTGGTTTTAAGAGAAGGAGAGTGGATTGAGATTGGATCTGGGGAAGGAATTCCTGGCTGGGAGGGTGGGGAGGCCCTGGAGCTGGAATTCCCAGAGCAGCTGTGGCTGCCCCTGGATCCCTGGAAGCATCCCAGGCCAGGCTGGAGCAGCCTGGGACAATGGGAGGTGTCCCTGCCCATGGCAGGGGTGGATGGGATGATCCTGAAAGTCCTTTCCATCCCAAACCGATCCCTGATCCCATGTTCCAGCAATAGGATGTGTCGTTTCCTCTGATAATCTCCTGATGATCCCGGAGATCCCTTCCAACCAACCCATTCCATGATTTCCCTGCGCTCCCCGAGCCACCCCTATCCCAAATCCAGGTTCCTTCCCTCCTTTCCAGTCCATCCCCTTTGCCAAGCCAGTAACGGGAACCAGCTGAGGGCTCCAATTAACTCCCGACCAAAAACTCCCCCCAAAACGACAGGACGAGGGTTAATGAATCCCAGCTCCCAAATAACCCGGGATTCGGTTTCCCAGTGGGAGGAACGGGGGCAAGGGAGGCGCAGCTGTGGAGTTAAATCTGACGAGGGGCTGGGAGTAAAACGGGAGTTGGGTTTTCATGTCCTTGGAACAGATCCAGCCTGAAAACCCTTCACAAGCGGGAGTCGCTTCCAAACCGCGTCCACGTTAATGGGAGCAATTCCAGCCCTTCCCAGATGTTTGGCCTGTCCACGTTTGAGGCACCATCCCTCATTTCAGCTTGGACTGGGAACAGAAAAGCTCCGGGGCAGCTCCCGCTGGCGCTTGGATCCGTGCAAAGCCGGAGCGATTCCGCCAAAGCTGGAGGAGTTAGGCTGGATTTAGAGGGATGGGACCTCAGGAATTCTGAGGGATTCATCCCAAGCACGCTCAGCCCTCGGCTCCTCTGGCTGTGCTTGGAGGGATGCACAGAAAACACATTTCATTCCCAGAAATAAAAGGGAAAAATCTCCGAGGGCTGGGGGCCTGGAGCTGGGCAGAGACAGAGCTCCGAGCTCAGCTCAGGTTTAATTTCCTAAACCTGCTTGATCCTCAAAAAAATCCACCAAAATCCGACTCCATGTTCCCTCCTCTCCTCCCAAAAATTGGTTTAAATGATAAAAGAGAATTCTATTTCAGACCTGGTTTTGTGTGTTTCCCCTTGGTCAAAGGGGCTGAAATGTGAATAAATTGCATTTACATAAAATGTAAATAAATTTATGGATTAAAACAGATTTTCACTGAATCCTGAATTTCCAGCTCCCAAAAGCTTTTGGGAAAAGCATGGAATGGTGCTGGATAAACACCCAGGGAAAACCAGGCTGGGAGCTGGGAGCTCAGCAGTTTTGGGAACATTTCGGTGCCTCCATGGAGCTAAAGAATTCCCAGGGATTGAGGATTATCCAACCCTGGAATCCTCAGATTTGGGATCAAGGGACAGCACAAACACCCAGAGCTCAAAAACCTGGAGCACCTTTGGCTTTTCCAACTGCTGGAGGGATTTCATCTCCCTAACTGCACATCCTCCTGATTTTCCTGGGATTTTCCTGCCCTGGATCTCCTGATTTTAAGGCAGAACTTCCCTGCTCCTCTTCCCAGCCCGACTGTCTGAGGTTAAAGGCATCCATGGGAATATTTTCCTTGGGATAAATAATTCCTGATCCAAGGCACATTTGGCTCTGGCTGGGCAAAGCTTTCCCTTGGAAAAACAATCCCAACACTTGATCCAAAAAAAAAAAAAATTCCGGAGGATGGTTGTGCTAAAACCATTAGGAATCGTTTGTGCCAATTTTTGGGAATCTGGAGATTCCCAGGCAGCAAAAGAAGCGGCTTCACTTCCAGAAGTGCCTTCAGGATTTGGGAATGATGGGAAATGCTGGGAATGAAGCAGCCGCTGCTTTGGAGAGGATTTGGATCCCTTTGGATGGGAGAAAAACGAGGCTGGAGGTGCCAGGATGAGATGTCCGTAGGATACAGAGAAAGGAGGGACACTGATCCCTGATTTGCAGGATTTGGGACGCAGGAGAAGAGAACAAGGACTGGAAAATCCCAACAAATCCCAAGCAGGCTCCAAACCGGGATCAGACAAACAAACAAAGCCCAAATCCAGCAGGAGCTGGGAAAATCCAGAGCCTGGATGCAAATTCCGGGGCCAGGAATGTCCTGAACGGCGGCTGCCCCAAAGCTGGAGGTGACAGCCCACAAGTGTCACCTCTTTTCCTAAACTGGCACCCCCTGGAATCGGGCTAGGATGGAAAATTGGCCAAAAAAAAGGGGATATTTTCATCAATATCCATGGATTTCCTCTCTTTTTAAGGCCACCTGTGCCAGGCTGAGAATCCCCAAAATCCACATTAATATCCAGAATTTGCTCCAGTCCGGCACCACTAATTCCATGAACTCCCTGCACATTCTGCTCAAGACAATGGAAAAGGAGATAAAAAGTGCTGGGAATTTTTCATCCCAGTGAATTCCAGAGCCAAAAACTCCTCAAGATTCCCACATTCAACATTTCCCTCCTCTTTTATCAAATTCCCACATGCCTTCACCTTTTTATCCCCAAAAAATTCTCTCACCCAGGTAAAACCCTTTAACCAACAGAAAGGAATAAATGCAGGATATATTTTTCCCAACAATCCCTGTGTTGATAAAAGGCTGGGAATGTCCAGGATGGGATTTACCAACCTGAGCTATTCCCTCAGAGCTCTTCCTTTAGTCTTTACCTGCCCAGAGCAGCTGGAATTTATTCCATCCTCAAACCAGCACCTGAAATAAATTGGATCAGCCTTTTTTTGGGATTTCTTTTCCTCCACCCCCTTTTTTTCCTCAAACCAGCACCTGAAATAAATTGGATCAGCTTTTTTTTGGGATTTCTTTCCCCCTCACTCCCTTTTTTCCCATTAATTGGCCACTCAGGAGCACTGAGAAGATTTTTGAGAAGGATTTGGTGCTGATGGGAATTCTGGGAGCACAAGGAGCATCCAAGGGAAAGCAGAAATTGTCCCAGACAGGTCCAGCTCCCAAATCCAGCTGTTTTAGAGGAAGAGGTCGAGGTTATCCTGTCCCTGCAGGCTTAATCCCTCTAAAAGCTGCCAGCAAATCCCTTTAAATCAGCTTTCCCTACATTTCCTCAGCAGAAATTCCTGCACGGAGTTTCTTGGTGTTCAGTTTACCCAAGGAATAGTTTTATTCCTTGGAGGAATGCAGAAAAATAATTCCTAGGAGGGCTGCAGGAGCCTGGGAGTGCAGCTTTTCCCTCCATCCCGGCAATCCCACCCCAGGAGCACCGGGAAGGGACAGGGGCTCCTCCCTGGGCTTCCTGGTTTTTCCAATCAAATCCCACCTGCTCTTGTTCAATCATCCCCTCCTCTTTTCCCAGGGCTGGGTTTTGCTGGAAAAGAAAATTTCCTCATGGGGAAAAGATCTGGGAATGTCTCTTTTCCCTCCTTGTCCGAAGAAAGCAGAAATGCCAAAGGGAAGGGAAACACAATAACTTTATCCCGAGGCTGTAAAATCCACTTGGATCCCTTTTCCCCCCTTTCCTTGCCCCTCTGGAGCCCATGGGGTAGGATGAGGATGTCCTTTGGAATTTCCATTCCCAGCCACGAAAGCAAACCCCAAATGTCCCTGGGGAGGTCACGGTCATCCTCGTTTGTGGGCCTCGTTTTTGGGAATAATGGGATCCTCCCTGTGCCACCTCAAAAAGCAGCTCCAGGAAAACAGATTTCTTGGGACTGAGGGCAAGGAATGCTGGGATCTGCTGGGAATCACTGGGAAGGGGAAAAGGGAAAATATTGCAAATCTGGAATGGTTTGGGTTGGAAGGGGCCTTACCAGGTGTCCCATTCCAGCTCCTGGGCAGGAACATTTTCCACTGTCCCAGGTTGCTCCAAGCCCTGTCCAACCTGGCCTTGGACACTTCCAGGGATTGGGAATCCACGATTTGCAGTCAGCACGTGCCATTTTCCCAGGAGAACCGAGATTTATGGTGGCTTTTCCAGGAACAGGAATTTAGGGACAACATTTGTCAGTCCCTAAGGATTTCCTGTTTTCCATCCCTGGAGTAAAGGAGGTGGGACCCCTGAGGCTGAGCTATGGAAAAATCAACTTCCAAGCAAGAAGAAAATTCCCATAATTTCCTGTCAGGCTGCCTGAGCAGAGATGTCCTTCCCAGAGGTCGGGCATGGAGCTGGTGCAGCGGGATCAGCAGGGTTTGGAATTCTATTCCTGGATCAGAAACAACACCCAGCACATTCTGCGCTTCAGGAATGATTAATGCCAATGGAAATATCTCAGATATTCCCAGGAATCCCATCCTGGTCTCCCTCTGGTCTGGAGAAGGCCTGGCCTAACTGGAGTGTTCCCACTTCTCCGGAAATCCCGTGGGATGAGCCAAGCCTAACTCAGCTAAACTCGAGATCAAGGACCGCAGGATTAAACTCAAGGTGGGCAAATAGATCTGTGAGAAATTCCAAGGAATCTGGGATTGCTCCCACTGCTTCCATGGCAGCTGAAGGTGATTCCCAACTCCCATCCAGCCAGTCCAAGCTTTTCCTACGGTGCTTGGGAAAGAGTCCGTAAAACGCTGATTCCAACATCACCAAATTCCAGGAATTTAGAGTGAAAATCCCATTCTTCCTATCATTGGCCGCCAAAGTGAAAGGAATCCCAATTTTTTGGTGGAAATGGAGGATCCTTAAGGTTCCTTCCAACCCCAACCATTCTGGGATTCTGGGATTTGTGTTCCACTGATTTATTTGGAATGGTTTCCTATGAGGATGCTCCACTGAGGAGATTCCCACTNGTTCCACTGATTTATTTGGATTGCTCCACTGAGGAGATTCCCACTATATCTTCTGGATCCTCTGCCATCCCACTGGGATCGCGCACTCATGGAGTTCTTCCCACTTGTGGAATTCTTGTTCCTCAGAGCCTATTTTCCACTCGTGGAATTCTTCCCCCTGGAGAAGTCCTTGTCCTCCTCAAGCCCAAAGGAACCTATGGAGGTGACTCCAAGTCTCCTAAGGGAGCAGAGCCAGGATTTGGGATCACCTGTGGCCCCTCCATGGTCCTGCACCTCCCTGCTCCAGGTAAAAATCAGGGAATATCCCTCAAGAGGCAAAACATCTCGAGATTTATCCAGGAATTCTGGGTGACCTTGTCTGACTGGATTCCAGACTTTCAGATCCTGCACACCTTGGTCAAGCTCCCTAAGGAATTCCATCTGGGAATGTGAAAAGCAGATCCAATCTTCCTGCCTCAGTTTCCCACAGGCCCAGCAAAGCTTCTCCCCTTTCCCTGCCTTATCCCTTTGGACTATCCCAAAGTTTTTGGTCCGACTGCCTCCAGAGGAGGGAGGAAAAGATGGATTTGGGAGCAGGAGTTTGGGAGCAATAAGCTGGAGAAGCAGGAAATTCTCTTCCCCTGGGGTCTCTGTCTGCACCAGGAATGGGAAAGCAGGAGCTCCCAAATTCCAGTTTTCCCATGGGAAAATGATCCAAAGATTTGACTGAAATCCCAATGCAGCTGTTCCAGGCCATACTGGGATTGATTCCCTTTTTTCCCTTTCCCCCCCATTTTCCTGTGTTTTCCTCCTTCCGAAACACCAACCCCTCACCTTCCAGCAGCCCTGACCAGGAATCCACACAGGATCCCTCCGTGGCCTCAAGGCAGCCCAGGAATTTTGGGAGAGAGGCAAAATCTTGGCATGACTTCCCTGCTGCAGCCTGGAAACCTGGGATAGCACAAATCCTTCAGGTCAGGATAACCTGCTCCTTTCCCTGGAGCGTTTGTTCAGACATCCAGCTGCATCCTAATCCCAGCAATTCCCTTTTCCAGAGGCACAGACCTGGAGCAGCCTTCCCTGCTTCCCTCCCACCTGGAGAAATGGAGCTGGAAGCAAAACTCTCCCTTTCCCCATCCTTGATGTCCCTACAGGGGCTTGGGGGATGCTCCCAAGATATTTCTGCTGGAATGCTCAATCCCACATCCCTCCCCACTGCTCCAGCAGGGATTTGGGATCAGCTCCTGCCAGGTCACGTTTGCTGGTGGGACTCTGTCTTGGGCTACAGTCTGTACTCTGTCACCAGCTGTTCCAAACCAGCTGGGGCAGTTTCTTTATCCCTGCCAGGACCCAGCCTCCCTCCAGGCACAGATCTTCTGCTCAGGGGCCACTGAGTCTCCCTGCAGGGCTCAGAAAATTCCAGCATCCCCCTGGCAGCTGCTGCAGCCAGCCCAGGAGCCAAGCATTCCTCCCTGGATCCAAGCTGGCCTTTGGCACAGCCAGCAGCCTTTGCCATTCCCAGAGGGACACCAGGCCCAGCCATCCCCACGGCACCTTCCCAGGGAAACTCCACCTTTGTGCAGGATCCCTGCTCCAGCAGAGCCACCTGTGCCACTGCAGGAGGGCTGCAGCCACCATGGGATGGCACTGCCACCAACCCCTGAGCCACAGGGCTCAGCTGGGATCCTGACTCTGCCACTGGGGTTGGTTTTTGTATTACTAAATTTTTATTTGAATTATCCAAATAAAGAGTTGTTAGTCCTATCCCCATATCTTTGCCTGAGAGCCCCTTAATTTCAAAATTATAATTGGGAGGGAGGGGTTTCCATTCTCCATTCCAAGGGAGGTTCCTGCCTTCCTCAGCAGACACCTGTGCTCAAACCTAAATGCAGGGAGATGCGGAATCCCTACCCTGGGAATGCTGTGCCAGGGCAGTGGGACAGCTGTGAGCTCTGGCTGCTCCACCTGTGCCAGGAGCCACAGCCCAGAGCAGGGGAAGCTCAGAGAGCTCCCAGTGCCAACAGCGGCTCCCTCGGGATCAGCCACGGATCATCCACGTGGGACACACCGGGCAGTGCCACCCACACTGAGGGCACATCCCAGGAGACACCAGGGACACATTCCAGGATGGATTGGACAGGGAATTGTCCCTCAGGATGGGAGCTGCTGATGCCTTGGGTTTTATCTTTTATATTTTCAGGCTCTGGGCAGTTTCAGTGGGTGGTTCTGGGGTTCACATTCAACCTTGCTGAGCTCCCTTCACACAGCAGGGACACAAAACAATTCCTGCTCCAGCTCGGCCCCAGGGACAGCCCAGACAAATTCCAGGCCCAAGAGCAAAAGCAAGGCTGAAGGCAAGAGAGAAAAACAAGGAGGATGGAGCTTCCTAAGGTGCAGCTGGAATTGGACAATTCCCTGCAATGTGCAGCTGGAGCAGAACTTCTCCAGGTGTGGGCCCTGGTGGCCGGGCGTCCATTCTGTGCCCATTTTGGGGCTCAGCCTGGCTGTGGGCACTGCCCAGGGTGTGTCCAGGGAGGCCTTGGAATAAATCCCTGCTGGATCCTTTGGCTCTGGCTGCTCTCTGCTCCAGGACAGCCTTTTCCAGGTATCACTGCTGTGGTGGAGGTGGGGCTGTGCCCATCCGTTTACACCAAGGAGCTCCAAATCCCAAAAATCTGGAGGTTGGGGCAGGAAAAGAAGGATTTCCAGAGTGGGAGGGGGCAGTTCCTGGCCTGGATGTCACCCCAGCAAGGCTGAAGTCACGGAGGCTGTTCCCTGGCTGAGGTTTGAGCCTCACTGCAGCCACAGGAAGGATCCTGGTGCTGGGTCTTATCCAGGGCAGGAATCCCAGCCACGTGCAGGGAATCACATCTGGGAAAGGGGAATCCAAACATCCAGCATGGAATGTGTTGGGTTGGAAAGGGACCTTAAGGATCATCCAGTTCCATCCCTGCCATTGGCAGGGACAATTCCCACTGTCCCAGGATGCTCCAAGCCCTCTCCAGCCTGGCCTTGGACACTTCCTGTCTCTTCAGATTCCCCCTCTGACTCTGGCTCCTGGTTTCCATCCCTCTCTTGGAACAACAAATTCCTCAGTCTGGTCAATCCCTGAAGGTTTCTTGTTTTTGCCTCCCTGTTGGATTCCCTTGGAAAATCCCCTGGATGTTTCCCTGTGAGACTCGAGGCTGCAGGGGGTGATGCCTTTGCTCCATGAGTCAGCGCTCTCCCGATCCATCAGGGATCCAGAAATTCCAGGAGACACTGCTGTTCCAGACTATCCATAAACACAGGGAAAACCAGGCTTGGACAAATCTCCATGGAAAGCATGGAATAAACGAGTGGGGTGAGGGAGATTATCAGAGGAAGGAACACATCCTACTGCTAAATCATGGGATCAAGGAATGGCTTGGGATGGAAAGGACCTTAAGGATGATCCCATTCCACCCCTGCCATGGGCAGGGACAAATCCCACTGTCCCAGGCTGCTCCAAGCCCCAAGGCCCAACCTGGCCTTGGATCTGCCCTGGACTTCCAGGGATCCAGGGGCAGCCACAGCTGCTCTGGGAATTCCATCCCAGCTCCTTCCCACCCTCCCAGCCAGGAATTCCTTCCTCAAAATCCCCCCTAGCCCTTCCTCTATTCCTTCCACTCTTGTCTTCCCAGTTGGAACTGTGTTTGGAATCATATAAAGTAGACCAGACAAGTCCAAAAAAAGGCCCAAACCCTTTTCAAAATCCCATTTTGAGTGGATCCAGCCGATCCGTGCAGATCCCACTGGAACTGAGCACCTTGGGCTGTGTCTGTTCCAGCCCAGATCTGCTCAAAATATCTGGGATTTATATTCCTGGGGGAATGATTTACGGCTGGGGAACCCCTCTGGCTCTGGAGCAGCACCCAGACCCGTGGGCTGCCCCATTCCTTCATCCCAGATTATTCCTGGGCACAGGCCCCATCCCGGCTCCGCTGCTGGGCCGCCGGAGGGGTTGGATCCCGAGTGACATCCCGAGCGGATCCAGGCGGGGTTTGGTTTGTTGGAGCCGGCGGTGCCTGCAGTGCCAGGAGTGATTTATCTCCTCCTCACCCAGACACGTAAACAGGGCCATGAATCATGCCTTAAATCATTCCCTAAAAGTGCCTCTTTTCCCTGGGAGGCCGTAAAGGGAGCCTGGGATGAGCTCACCGGGAGCGGCTCCGCCACCCAAAGGGACTCTGCTCGCCTTCCTCCCGCTCCTCTGCACCCTCTCCACGGGTCATTCCCGGAATTCCCGTTCCCAGCGCCAATCCCTGGCTTTTCCCTGTTAACTTTATGAAGTTAACAGCCCGGCTTAGGCAGGGACAGATGTTCCTGATAAGCCACAGCCTCCTTAAAAGTGTTGCAACCGAGTTTTCCTTCCAAGTGCTCCCTGGCGGGGCCAGAGCTTTGTGGTGGGGAATCGTGGATCACCTGGCTGGGGCTGGGATTTATTTCCTTCTGCTGCTGCTTTTCCCTAAAAAAGCCACTTGTTAATCACCAGCTTCTCCTGCAAACGATGGGGACCCCCCACTTGAGATTCCATCAGCTTTTCCAGGATGAAGGATGTGCTGATCCCTCCAGCACGGCCAAAATTCCCGGCTACCCGTGACCTTTTCAGCACGGATAAAGGCAGATCCTCATGATTTATGGGAAGGGAAAAAACCCCAACAACCCCACTCTAAAAATACCTCCCTGTATTTCACCGCCCTGGCTGGAAGCTTTTCCAGAAATTCCCTTTGGATTCCAAAACAAGGCCAGTGCCCGTCCACAGGCCCGTAAAACAAGTAATGAGTTTTTGTCTGGATGAAAACAGACTTTTTTTGGGATGAGGTTGGTGCAGGGATTCCAACAAACAGTGCTCACATCCTGCTTTGCAGGCTCCACCTGGCTGTCAACAAGAAACGGAGGGGAAAAAATTCCATTGGAATCACGGGGATGTCAGGGAGCCGTGAGAAGGTGAGGCTGGAGCAGGACTCACGGGATGCCCCATCCCTGGAAGTGTCTGAGGATAAGGCTTGGATCAGCTTGGAATAGCAGGAGATTCCCTACCCATGGGGTTGGAGATGGTGTTCAAGGTTCCTTCTGACTCCAACCAGTCTGGAATTCTGTGACTCTGGGATTGGGATGACGTGGAAATACTGGGAAAGGAAACCCGAGCCAGGCAGGTGCCTCCTGCACTTTTTCCTTGCAGGTGAACCAGGATTTTCCATCAGAAAACGAGAGAAGGAAAACTCTGGAAATCAGAGTTTTTATAGTGCTGGAGATCTCCCAGTTCTGCCATCAGGGAATATTCCTAATTGTGCCTATTCCTGATTGGGATTTTTGGACACAGCTGTACAGGTGCTGCCAGGAGCTCTGGGTGTGTGCTGGAAAAGGCCATTCCCTATTTTTAAATTTTTTTTTTTGAGGAAAAAAGATGCATTTAAGTTGTCCCCTTCAGCCTAAGACCTTGTTCTCGCTGGGCCTGGCTTAAGTGCCCGAGCTGAGCCTTCCCAGCCATCCCCAGGTGACCTCCCCACAATTTTGGGATCAATGTGTTCCCTAGGAGCCCCTCCCTGCACTGCCCATCCACAACACCCTGTGATCCCAATTTTCCTCCTCTGTCCGTGTTGTTCGGACTTTAGGCCGGACTATCCCAGCTCTGACACCAAAGCTGAGGCCCCCTGGTCCTGCTGAGCTCTCCTGGTCGCGGCTGAGCTTGGTTCATCCCACTTTTCTCAGATATCAGGGACACCCTGACCGTGGGATTTCTCCCCAGGGTCATTCCATCTCTGGGAGGAGAATCCTTCCGGCCACTTCCCGCTGCTCATCTGGAGTGTCCCTCAATCCATGGCTCATTCCCAGAACAAGCTGACCCTGATTTTGTCTCCTCGGGCCTGGCTGGAGTTGGAATGGCTGTTCCACATCAGGGAGTCAATCAGGGAATGGTTTGGGATGGAAGGGACCTTCAGGATCATCCCATTCCTACCCTGCCATGGGCAGGGACACCTCCCACTGTCCCAGAATTTTCCAAGCCCTGTCCAGCCTGGCCTTGGATGCTTCCAGAGATCCAGGGGCAGCCACAGCTTCTCTGGGAATTCCATCCCAGGGCCTCCCCACCCTCCCAACCAGGAATTCCTTCCCCAGATCCAATCTCAATCCACTCTCCTTCTCTTAAAACCAAGGGAAAAAGGATCTTTAAGCCTCACATTCCCAATCTCCTCTGGAGTTTTCCAGACTCGAGCCAGCCTGGCACTCCTGAACCCCAACACCCATTGACATCTTCCCTTTGTGCTCCTCATCCCAGAGCTGGGAAATGCAGGGCTGCATTTTTTCCCCCAGCCCTTGGTGCTATTTTCCAATCCCTGTCACGGCGGGAATGACGCAAACTCCCCCAGCATCCCCAGCCCCTCCGAGACCCCGCAAAAAACCCTGGAATTCCGGCCGGTGGAAATCGAGCTGCCCCGCTGACGTCAGGGGGGAAGGATCCCTTACTGGGACCTCACCCGAGAATCCCAGAGCCACAATCCGGGGTTTGTATCCAGGAATATCCCCAGGGATCCGGCTCCCAGCACGTGCAGGTATCGCGTTACCGGTGCCCCAGTCAGGAACGCTCGGAGCAGCACTGGGAATTTCGGGGCGATGAATTTACTCCTGTCTGGGCCTTAAATTTAGCACGGGCTCCTCTATATCCAAATAACAATTAGGAAAAAAATAGATTGGATGCCTCCCGAAAAAGGGATGGGGATCTCAGCCGTGAAAAATGGGCTTTGCTCTGGAATAACGGCGGGAATTCCGTCTGGGGTTTTGTATCTTGGAATAGCTCGTGCCAACGGATCCGTGAGTAAACAATGGATGCAGGGAATTCCAGCTTAGCCCAGCCTGGGCTCTGGGTGCCTCCCTGGGTAATAAAACCCTGGGCAAGTTTGAACTTTGGGCTCTCAACGATTCCATTTCTCTCTCCTCACTCCCAGAGGATTTTCCAGACCCTGACCAGCTAAAAATCAGATTGATTCCAAGTTTTCTGAAGTATTCCAAGCTTCTGGAAAGTTAGAGTTGAAGGGAAGGTCATGGCATGGTCAGGGTTGGAACAGACCTTGAGGATGACCAGCATTCAACCCCAGCTGTGCACAAACACAAAATGAAATAAATCCGATTTCTTTAGGGGAATAAATTTAAAGAAATCCTACTTTGGACTGATTAAAGACTCCACAGGATTCCAGGTTTCACTCAAGAGTCGGAGGCTGGAAAATAAACATGGACGGAGGAGAGGGAGGGATGTTACACAGTTTTACAGTGGAGTTTCTCCGTATCTCCTAAAATGTGGGATTTGGCCCCTTTGGAGCCTGGAATGGGGTCGGAAAAGCCCGGCTGGGTTCAGCTGAGCCAGGGCCCGTTTTCCTTGGGAGAATTCCCAGCAGGAACACTGATGTCCCGTGTCACCACCACAGGACACTGCAGTCCTGGCCCCCCGAATGCCACAGCAGCTGTTCCCAGCGGGTGACGAATCCTGCCTGGAAGTCAGGAGCACGGAAAGAGGGCTTGGAAAAGAGAAGGGGAAATGTGGCCTCCGGCACCTGGAGAGGGTGATCCCAAAAAAAAATCCCAAAGCAACGGGAAACCCCAGCCCCAGGCGGCATCCAAAGGGCTTTAGTCCCGAGCCTTCCTCTAAGCCAGGCTTAGGGAAGCAGGCGGAGAGGGATGAGAGGGAAAGGCGGGAGAGGAGGGAGCTCAGGTTTCCGGGACACGGGAATCTCGGTGGGGTCACGGCAGAATGGAGGGAAGCCCCTCCACACCCCGGGCACCAAACGGATCCTTTCCAAGGGGAATTCAGCTGGAAAACCGATCCCAGCATTCCCTCTAGGAAAATCGATCCCAGCATTCCCTCTAGGAAAACCGATCCCAGCATTCCCTCTAGGAAAACCGATCCCAGCATTCCCTCTAGGAAAATCGATCCCAGCATTCCTGCTAGGAAAAACGATCTCACCATTCCCTCTAGGAAAATCGATCCCAGCATTCCCTTTAGAAAAACCGATCCCAGCATTCCCTCTAGGAAAATCAATCGCAGCATTCCCACTAGAAAAACCAATCATGGCATTCTCTCTCGGAAAACTGATCCCAGCCTTCCCTCCAGGGAAAACCAGTCATGGCATTCCCTCTTGGAAAACTGATTCCAGCATTCCCTCCAAGAAAAACAATCATTCCCTCCAGAAAAACCAATCATGGCATTCCCTCTAGGAAAACCAATTGCAGCATTCCCTCTTGGAAAACTGATCCCAGCATTCCCACTGAGAAAACTAATCTTATCATTCCCTCTAGGAAAACTGATCCCAGCATTCCCTCTAGGAAAATCAATCTCAGCATTCCCACTAGGAAAAACAATGTCACCATTCCCTCTTGGAAAACTGATCCCAGCATTCCCTGCAGGAAAACCGATCGTGGCATTCCCTCTAGGTGTGGATCCAAGAGCACTTTGTTTCCCCACACGGAATGTGATGTGAATCAATCCATGCTGATGGATTTGGGATGCTCCTGGAAGTTTCACAGCCAGGAGGTCCCGGCTCCTCATGGCTTCAGCCCAGCTGGGGAGAATTCCCGTGGCTAAAGGAGCAGCTCCCTGTGCTGGGAGAAATCCTGAGGCACTTGGGAAGAGTTTCTGGACCACTGGAAATGGCAGGAAAGCGATTCTGGAGTTCTGGGGATGTGGGGGGAATTTTGGACCGTGGTGTGCAGCACATCCACAGGAGGTGGAGAAGTGTGATCCAACGCCTGGAGGGGCCAGGCAGGATTTCCTGGTTGGGAACACAATATTCCGGAGTAAATTGGGATCTGGGCTTCGATTCCAAGCCGTGGAGATGCAGGGGTTTGGTCACCTTCCCAAAACTCCACAGCTCCGAGTGCTCTGATCTTGCTTCCCGCAGCTCCCAAAGCGGGAGCAGAGTTTGGGGCAGCCCCGGTCACCAGGGATGGGCTCTGGGCGCTGAGTCCCCCATCCCGAGCCACCAAAACGCTTGGAAAAGCCCACACTGGCTGCTGGGAAGAGCTGGATTTGAGCTGGGCTCCAGAAGTTGCGGCTGTCTCACCCCTGGGATTGATCAAAGCCAGGCTGGAAGGGGTTTGGAGCAGCCTGGGATAGTGGGAGGTGTCCCTGCCCTTGGAATGGGGTGGAATTCCTGAATTAAACCCAGAATCCTGAGGAGTCTTTAATCAGTCCAGAATTGGCATTTTTAAACTGAATTCCCTAAAGGAATTGGATTTATTTCATTAGGGTCTCTTCCAACACAAATCATTCTGGGATTCTAAAATCCTGCTGGATGTCTCCCTAAAGGCAGGTGTGAACTTTCCTCTTCATCTTTCTGCTGGAATTTGGGGTCAAACCCCAGAATTTTGAGAAAAAACACTGACAAAATCATCCCTGGCCAGTTCAGCTCCTCCCCACGGGAGCGAGGGAGAGCAGCCTGGAATTCCTGCCTGGATTAGGGGAGGAATCCTCAAGGACACTCGGGGGGCATCCACACATTTGGGGTTTGGCTTTTCTCGCGACAGGAATAAACCAAAACAACTTCCCGGCCTCCTCTGTGTCCCAAATAAACCCGACTGCTCCCCTGCACCTCTGCCAGGCCCAGATCCTGCTTTTCCAGCCCTTTTCCAGGCGTTCCTGAAGGAGAGGGTCCCCAGTGCCATCCCCACGGGCTATTCCAAAAGCACCAAACGTTCAGAGAACTTGGAATGTTGGACCTGGCAGGGATTTGGAGTTTGGAACAAGAGGATTGAGCTGCCCTGGTGGGATTTTATTCCAAAGGCTGCCTTTGGTTCCCCTGTGCCAGGACAGAGCACCAAGGGTCTCTCTGGATTCTGGGAATATTTCCCGTGGAGCCAGAGGAATTCCAGCCCAAAGCTGATCCCTCAGCTTTAAAGGACAAAACCTCCTGGAGCTGCAGAACCTCGGGGGTTCTGCACAGGGGGCTCGGAACTACCCTGGAGCAAAAAATCCAAGGCGGAGACAATCTCGGAGTGGTTTTCTTGGGAAAGGGGGAGAACTGACATTTGGGAGCCACAATTCCATCCTCAGACAGTGATTCCAGAGGTGATCATCCCATCCCATTCCATCCCATTATTCCATCCCATCCCATCCCGTTATCCCATCCCAGTATCCCATCCTGTTATCTCATCCCATTATCCCATCCTCTTATCCCATCCCGTTATCCCATCCCGTTATCTCATCCCATTATCCCATCCCATTATCCCATCCTGTTATCCCATCCCGTTATCCCATCCTGTTATCCCATCCTGTTATCCCATCTCATTATCCCATCCTGTTATCCCATCCTATTATCCCATCCTGTTATCCCATCCCATTATCCCATCTCATGATCCCATCCCACGGGGCCGAACAGCCCCAGGACATGGAAGGATTGTCCAGTCCCTGAGCCTGGACATGGGAATGTCTCCATGGACTGGAGAGAGGAATTGGGGTTGGAAGGAAAGTTTTGGTGGGAGAGCAGGGATGAAGAAAATTGGGAGAAGGAAGCAGAGCCATAAAGCTGGGAATGGGATGAATTCAAAGCTCAGGAACATTTGGGAACCAGGAGCTCTCCCCTGGCACAGATTCACGGGATGGACCTGAGCGTTTTCCTGCATTTTCCATCTCCCTGGAATAAAACCAGCCCTGTGGCTGGAACAGGGGAGCAGTTGGGAATCCAAATCAGGGAGAGATGTGGAGCAGGGAGAGAGGTAGAAAAAGAAAGGGAGCAGCCAAATGAAGGAGGGAAGTTTGGGACAGGATTTGACCCCATGCCCTGACTCCGGAGTATCCCAAAGTCCCGGGCAGGCAAAGGATCCAGCACGGCTGCAGCCTGAACCCTGCACTTTTCCCAATTGGAAACAAATGGACTCTGTCCTTTTTCCATTCCCTGGTTTTACAGCAGTTTGGAATTAGGCTGATGAGGAGTTTCCTTGCCAGCTCCGTCTATCTTGGGCTAATTACAGAGAGAAAATGACGGGAAAATTAAGCCAATTGTGGGACAAAACCTATGGAACCACAGCATTCCTGCTCTGGAATAATTGTGGGACAAAACCTATGGAGCCACAGCATTCCTGCTCTGGAATAATTACAGAGACCCTGCTAACTGTGGGACAAAACCTATGGAACCACAGCATTCCTGCTCTGGAATAATTACAGAGACCCTGCTAACTGTGGGACAAAACCTATGGAACCACAGCATTCCTGCTCTGGAATAATTACAGAGACCCTGCTAACTGTGGGACAAAACCTATGGAACCACAGCATTCCTGGTCTGGAATTCCAGAGGTTGTTGTATGGGGGAATCCATGCTCCTGCCCATCCCATCTCTCCCCTCCCTGGGTGGTTGTGCTCCTGAAAGGATAATTAAAGGAGAAGGGATCAGGCTGGAATCAGCATTCCAGGCTCCAGGGAAGAGCCCCAGGGCTGAGCCTGGCTAAGAGGATGCACAACAAAAAGATGGAGGGGGAGAATCCAGGGATTTGGGAAGTCCAGGAGAAGTGAGGACCAGCAGGGCTGGCTCTCCTCGGTGGAGAAGGGAAGGTTTTGGATTTTCTGCTTGGATGGGGCTTGGAGCAACCTGGGATTGTGGGAGCTGTCCCTGCCCATGGCACAGGGTGGGAATGGTTCCCATAAAATTTTAGCATCCACAGGGTTTTGCATCCAGAAGTTTTCCAGCTTTCCCAGAATTCCTGCAGGGCTGGAATGATCGAGGCAGGCTGGTGGGGTGGGATGGAAGAAGCTGATTCCTGGATTTAAAGTCCTTCCACCCCAAACCATTCCAGGATTCCATGGAACTTGGAGCACGGCTGGAAATGGGATATGGGGAGATCCTGTTGAATAATCCCAGAACAGAGGGGTGGCTGGGAACCACTGGAACCCTCCCAAAATCCCTGGAGATGGGGCCCTAAAGTGACAACAGGGGTAGGAATGAAGGATCATTCCCAACAATTCTATTATTCCTTTTCCCAAGCCCTCGGGAATATCCCCTATGGAATTAGGGCCTCGGGCTGGACAGATTTTTCATGGATCTCAGAATCTGAGACTGGTTTGGGTTGGAAGAGACCCTAAAGCTCATCTTGTTCCAGGGATCCACTATCCCAGAGTGCTCCAAGCTCCGTCCAGCCTGGCCCTGGACACTGCCCGGGATCCAGGGGCAGCCACAGCTGCTCTGGGAATTCCATCCCAGCCCCTCCCCACATTCCCAGCCAGGAATTCTTCCCAATATCCCACACAAATCTCCCCTTTTCCAGTCTGAAACTGCTGGTCCTTGTCCCGATCCCTCCTGGATCAGCTCCGGGACCTTTCCCAAGGATCTCCCCAGGTTTGGCTCCCTCCCAGTCCATCCCAGTATTCAGGAGCTGAGGAGCCTGGGGATGCTGCCGGTGGCGCCAGAGCTGCATCCCGGGATGGAGCAGCTGTGATCCCACCTGTGCTCCCTCTCCCTTCGGAGAAGAGACCATTCCCGCGCAGCTGAGTGAAGCAGGAATTTCCCGGGATGCAGGAATTTCCCGGGATGCGGGAATTTTCCAGGATGCAGGAATTTTCCCGGCTGCAGCCAACTCAGCGGGAAGCTCCGAGACATTTGCTGCCATCTACGGCCAATCCCAAATAGTGCAAAAACCGGGAGAGACCTGGCTGTGGCTCCAGGCTGGAATTCCCGGGCACTGGGAATGGGGAAGCAGGGAGGAGCTGTCTCCAAAGGATTTCTTAGGAATCCTTTTCCATGGAAAACTTCCATCCCAGGATCCACGGGACACTCAGAGCCCACCAGGAACGGGTGAAAAGTGCAGAGATCAGAGAGGAATTTCCAGGGATAACCTGGGAATGGGAATGGAACTGCTCCAGAGGGGACACACAGACACACACGGAAAGCTTTGGAAAACATTCCTGCCCTTTTCCTTCCTCCTCGCTTCCTTTTTCCCTGGTTGTCCAGAGCAGATGCCTGGAAAACTTCCAGTGCAGGTGCTGTTCCAGCAGCATTTCCCTGGGAATTTGCATCCCCCTGACCCAAATTCCAGGAGAACTGGGGATTTGGGATAGGAGCAGCAGGGATCTGGGATGGGAGCAGCGGGGATTTGGGATGGGAGCCCCGGGGATTTGGGATGGGAGCAGTGGAGATTTGGGATGGAAGCAGCAGGGATTTGGGATGTGAGCCCCAGGGATTTGGGATGGGAGCAGCAGGAATTTTGGATGTGAGCAGCAGGAATTTGGGATGTGAGACCCGGGGATTTGGGGTGGGAGCCCCGGGGATTTGGGATGGGAGCAGCAGGAATTTGGGATGGGAGCAGCGGAGATATGGGATGGGAGCAGCGGAGATTTGGGATGGGAACAGCGGAGATTTGGGATGGGAGCAGCAGGGATTTGGGATGTGAGCCCCGGGGATTTGGGATGTGGCCATCGGGAGTTTGGGAGCTGCGCAGGGGGCGGGCGGTGCTTCCCTCCCTTCCTTCCCTCCCGGCGAGGCAGGAGCGCATTCCCGGTGCGGAATCCCGGGAATCCCGAGCGCCGCTGTTTGTCCTGGCAGGATCCCGAGCCCCTGGAGCCGCAGGCGCTGCCCTGGCAGGCTCCGCTGCCCGAGCTCGGGATCCGGGATCTCCCTCTGGATGCTCCCGGGGGCTTCCCCCATCGCCCTCCCGGGATGGGGGCTGCTTCTCTGAAAATTAAGCTGATCCTTTCCAGGAGAAGGCCAGGAACAGGGATCTGTGCTCCTGGGAAAGCCCGGCAGGGCTGGGACACCTCTTTGGGGACAGGGCCAGTCCCTTTTCCTCCCTTTTCCTCCCTTTTCCTCCCTTTTCCTCCCTTTTCCTCCCTTTTCCCTCTCCAAATCCAGGTTCCTGAGACCCTCTGAAATCTGGGAGAATCCTGTGGGAAACCCGGAACTGAGCTCCAGCTCCGGCTGGGACACTCCGGTGTGGGATTGCTCTGTTTAATCCCAGAAATCCGGGAAGCTGGAATGGGATTGGGGGGCAGGATGAGCTCCAGGGCAATGTCCCATCCCTGCAGCTTCCATGGAAAAAGCTGGATCATGCAGAGCTGACCCCTGAGCCCTTTTCCCATGGGAAATTCCTGCATATTCCTGCTCCTGCTGTGGTAATCTTGGCATGTCCAGACTCGGATCATCACTGGGATGTTTCCCAGTACAAATCTTAGAGGAACCCTCAAGGAATCCCTCTCGCTGCTCCCGAGTTATCCCGAGGTATCCGGGTTTTTAACTCGCCTCAGTTCTTTATTCCAAGGGAAAAGATGTGGAGTCCGGGAAGCCAAACAGCTCCAAAAATCATCCCTGATCCATCAGGATTTTTCCACATCCCACATGGAATTCTGAACGCCACAATTCCCTTGGGAAAAGGAATGGATGCCCAAGAGTCCCCCTGGTAAAATCCAGGAATCAGCTTCCTCCACCTCATCCCACCAGCCTGCCTTGACCATTCCAGCTCTGCAGGAATTCTGGGAAAGCTGGGAAACTTTGGGAAATTCGAAAATTTTATGGGAACGCATTCAGAAGAAAACGACAGAAAAATCCCGGATTCCGTGGGAAAAGAAAACCCTGGTCAGGAAATCCCTGAACTTTGCTTTGGATTTGGAAAGGAAGTTTTCCATTATCCTTGACCTGGGATTTGTTTCCAAAGCCTTTGGCCACCTACAGAGAGGAGTTTCCCCTCTCTGGAGACGCAGAGCAGAAATATTTGGAATATTTCATGGAGCAGGGCTGGAAATTGTGGCATTTTCTGGGGGCTGCTTCTCTGAAAATTGTGGGATTCCTTTCTTCCCTGCAAAGGAGCAAAACCTTGGAAAAACTTCCCAGGGAAATGATGGAATTGCTGCCTCTGGAAGTGTTCAGTAAATTTGGATATTCATGGAATTGTGGCGTGGTTGAGAAGGGAGATTAAAAATCATGGAATTCCATTTCTTCCCCTCTCCCAGGGTGCTCCAGCCTTCCCCAGGACAATTCCAGGGATTTGGCCCGTGGATGTGTGGGATCAGGTTCCTGTGGGAATGTTCCTGTCCAAGGAAAACTTTTCCTGGAGGATTGGGATGGGAATTCCAGCAGGGAACTGGAGCTGCCTCCTGGAATTGTGGCATTCCCTCCATTTCCCTCTCCTCCCTGTCCTTGGAAAACCCACGGAGCCCTTCAGAAATAGCTCACAAAATTCCCTAAAAATCAATATCTCAACATTCCTTAAAAAGAAATGTCTCACAATTCCCTAAAAAGAAATATCTCACAATTTCATAAAAAAAAAAAGTCTCATGAATTCCTCCCCCTCCAAAATTTTATGAATTCCCTAAAAATAAGTATCTCCTAAATTTCCTAAAAATAAATCACTCATAATTCCCTAAAAAGAAATATCTCACAATTTCATAAAAAAAAAAAGTCTCATGAATTCCTCCCCCTCCAAAATTTTATGAATTCCCTAAAAATAAGTATCTCCTAAATTTCCTAAAAATAAATCACTCATAATTCCCTAAAAAGAAATATCTCACAATTTCATAAAAAAAAAAAGTCTCATGAATTCCTCCCCCTCCAAAATTTTATGAATTCCCTAAAAATAAGTATCTCCTAAATTTCCTAAAAATAAATATCTCAGTATTCCCTAAAAATTAGTATCTTACAAATTCCTTTTAGACAAATATCTCATAATTCCCTAAAAATAAATATCTCACAATTCCCCTCCCGAAAAATCTTATGAATTTCCCAAAAATAAGTATCTCCTCAATTTCCTAAAAAGAAATCACTCATAATTCCCTAAAAAAGAATATCTTACAAATGCCTTAAAAATTAATACCTCATAATTCCCTAAAAAATCAATATCTCATAATTCCCTGAGAAGAAATGTCTCACAGATTTCCTAAAAATAAATATCTTGGAAGGAGGTGTTTTCCTTGGGATGTTTATCCCAGGTTTTTTCTGTAGGGAATAACAGAAGGGGGAATTCCAGCAGCTCTGCTGGGTGTCCCCCATCCCTCCTCGCTCTCTC
>VZTB01001201.1:8094-35855 GCA_013397245.1 Thryothorus ludovicianus
TTTTTCCTGGGAAATTATAGTCCATTTTCTGATCCCATGCTATCTAGAGCACATGGTTGGGTACATCATGTTTAGGTTTTGCATAAGATTAACCACAGCATCCAGATTTTGAACCCATCTCCAGGCTTCTAACCAGGTATGTTGTAGATGTTTATCAGTGGACTATAATTTCCCTCTTCTCTTGTTCTGGAATGTGCTACTGGATTTTATCATGTGCCTGCTGAATATAACTCAAAAATTTGCTGTTCAAAACCATTGCAAATAAAAATTTGTGACTCTTAAATTCCTTCAAAACTTGATTTTAAAATATTTGGGATGTTTTTATGTAAATAATGTTCTAAAAGCTTTCCAACAAATTCTGTAGCTATTGGAAAACACTGAAAATCTTAAGGCAACACAATATTTTCTGTTCTTTTTCTTCTTTTGATCATATAATGTCATCTTTAGCTTGCAGCAGTTGTTCACTCTTGAAGAACATATTGAATATACAAATATTTCTGGTTTTTATTTTCCTTGTTTGAGGCAAACAATCAAGACGCCTCATTCAAGAAGCTTCATTTATGTTTGAGTTACCTAATAGTAATGTCAGAGAGTTCTTTCATTGTTATAAATTGGAACATTCACCTAATCATTAGATATGAGCCTGTCTGATTTCAGTTTGGACAGGGTTAATTTTTTGCAGTATCTGGGAGGGGGTGTGGCTGAATGGGCATGTCCAGGGTCCAGATGTTGTTCTATACCACTTTATTATTGCAGGAGTGGGAGGGAAGGGACTCTGGCTTACACAGGGAAGGGTCTTCTTCTGGGTGGAATGGTCTGGGATTTTATTTTTTGTGTTAATCCTTTCTTTTCTATATGCCTCTTGTTATCAACATTGTTGTTGTTACTTTTCTTTTTCTTATGTCATTGCTACTTCAAGTAAATCGTTCTTATCTCAACCCCTGATCCACACTTTTTGTGTCCCCCTCTGGAGGTGGAGATGGGAGCGACAGGTGGTCTTTTTAGTGGGAGTGCCAAACTGGAGAATACCACTCCAACCATGACAGTATTGCACACACTTTATGAGGTTTATAATGAGTAAGATTTTTGAAAATATTACTTCCCTTGTTATTGAAGATTCTATTATTATTTTATGCAGAATTAAATAACAGATAAATTTGTTTTCATTTTAATGTTATTCCTTTAAATTAGAAGTAAAAAACAAGCTGAAAACAGACCACTTGGCATTTCAGACTCATTTGTTATTTTATTTCCGTAATGTTTGTTGATTATGATAATTGATCACTCCAAAATCTCAAAGATATAATTAATTGGTAAAAGTAAGTTAGTTGCCTTTTATGTGAAATATTTTAATTAACAAAGAACATTTAAATAAATTTCCATAATATTGAAGGTCACACAAATATTAGCTGCAGTTGTGCTCGCTGTTGCATAGATACATATTTCTATATAAAGACAGAAGGAATAAAATTAATTTTAGTAAAATGACAGTATATTTCTTTATTTAGAGTTTCACTTCAAGCATCCTATTCTCCTTGGCCTTTTAGCTAAGACTGAATTTAATGTCAGTTTCACACTATATATGGCAATGTAATTTAATCTACTTAGTACTTTGGCAAAACTAGAGCAACAACTTTATTTGGTCTTTTTTTTCTTCAAATACTCTATCTATTTTTCCTGTAAAATCAAGCAAATATGATAGGAAATTGACCTACTGAAAATTGACCCAATGACTGCTGAAATGTATTGTACACAATAGCACTAACACAGATCTTTTTCCTGCCACCATTTTCTTATAAAAATTTGTGGGAATTCAGTGCTCTCTTGGGCATCTGTTAATAAAGCATCTTCAGGCAGACTAAAGAGACAACTTCGTATTTGCAATTTCCCAGGTGACAGCCAAGTCCTTACTGTTGGCAGCAGAAGAGATGTAAGGAAGATTTCTTTCTTCTTCATTGCGTATTTAAATGAAAACATAGTTTTTATAGTAGTTTGCATGGAGTTGAACCATCAAGTCAAACATCTTTTTAGAAAGATTTCTTTCAAGAAATTTAGGAAAAGCATCAGTTTTAGGATTCTTAAATCTAAGTATCAAAAACCATTTAGATAGTAAAAACAGAAGACTAGAGATCGTTTTTGTCTAACATCTATTCTATATATATTAAATATTAGACTTTCAAATCAAGATTAGAATCAATTTCAACTGAAGTTGTGACCTTCTGTAGCTGAAGAAAAAAGTGTTAAGTTGATGACAAGATTAATGATATTTACATGGCAAATGACAGAACTAAAGCTAGAGTACTGATTAAAGATAATTAGTCAGTGTAATGCCATTTTGAACCTATGCAAAATTGTATAAAATCAACAAATAGTCAGAATTTGGATATGTTCTGAATTCATAAGCAGTAAGGACATATTTGCAAAGGTACTATCATGTGTAATTATTTGTTTTCGTACCAGGATCATTTTTTTTCTGCTCTTTCAGTAGGTCCTGAGTGTTGCTATGAGTTCTGCTATTGCTCTGGAGAAAAAATATTTTTAAAAATCATTCTTTTTAACATATCCCCTCAAAAAAGCAAATCAAATTGTTCAGCAACTCTAGAAAAAATGAAACAACATTTTACATGCATTAGTAACTTGACTTTGATTGAGTTTTATATTTAAGTCACTAGGTCTGATTGAACCTTTTTTCATAGCATCTGTGTTATTTTTTGCTAGAGTGTCTAAAAACTTTTCTCCAGACAGGAAATTGACATGGTCTGCATAATCTGCTTGGCCACATATTACCAATAATTAGTAAGAACATCATTACCTTTGACTCTATAATCACCCTGCTAAAAAATGTAGAAAATCCTTCATTAAGTTCAAAAGGAAAGGGCTCATTGATAGAAAAAATGAGTTTGTCTTTGCATAGTTTCAACAAGAAATCAAGTTATAAAATAATGAGGAATTTTCAAAAATACTTTCTGTTCCAATTTGATCATTTCCTTACAGAAATCAAAGGGACTTAACACACACCTAAACACACAAAGGCTTTGTAGCTGTGACAATGAAAGTATATAAAAGTATCAAAATATGTAGGAAGAAAGTATTTTAATTGACAAACCATTAATGTTGGAAAAAGATACATTTTCAGCCACATTAGCCCTTTTGTGAAACACCACCCTGGCTGTACTTCCCAACACATAAACCAAGAATAAAGAGAAGGTGCCATGAGCCATTCATACTTTGTGATCTATTTCTGTATCACTTAAATGTGTGCAAAACCTGACATTCCTATGAAGGAGATTAATGGAAATCCTAGCTCTGATAGTCTTTCAGTCAAAGAGTTGTGCAGTTATTCTAATGGTTCTAGGTTATGATGTCTCAAAACCAATAGTTTTATATATTATCAAGTAGATATCCTCAGCCTAAGGAGTGAACACTGCTTTGGAGAAACTAAATTTTCACCTGGCACATAGCACACCTCAATCTGATCTTTCAAATTCCTAATAGTGTCATAAAAGACATATTTAACTATTTCTGATCAAGAAAAAGAAAACATACTGTAATCATTCACTGAATAGACGTCCCCAGGCTATAACAATGGTAAAATAAGGCAGAATATTAAAACCAAACAATTAAATTTCATTAATCTTCTACAAATCAGACAGGCACAACTGCAACAAGTAAAAAAGAAAAGCAGTCCTTAAAACAAAACAAAGCACTATATAATTTATACTTTGGAGTAAGTCTGTTTTGTACAGACACCAAATAGAATTTACTCAGGTTACAGAAATACCAACACAAATATTTAATGGAAGAAAATCCAATACACTGTTAGCTCATTAATCTCACAGGAAATTAATGATTCTAGTAACTGTATAATTAGAAATGGGAATTTGTGAACATCTTTGTTAACTTCATATTAATTTACAAAATGAGACAAGAAAAGAAAATATAGAGAAAACTTTGCTTCCCAAAATTACTTTGTATAATATACAGAATAAATTGCATCTAAAATTGAATTGCATGTAAAAAAAAAGAAAAAAAGATCTGTCTCTCATTTATAAAAGATAGAGCCACAAACCAAAACCCATTATTAACCATTAAGTCAAAACTATTAAATCACACAAATTACTACCTTCACATGAAACATTTCACTTTCAGTGGGGTTAAACCAATAAAATCATACCTTCCTAGGCTGGGGAAAAAAATGTGTATTGTATTTTCAATTTTCAGAGTAATAAGAGATTAGGTAGGAAAGCATATCTTCATATCAGGAGATATGTCACTGCAGCTGTACCTTTCAAAGTCTCTTTAAAACAGGCTTCCTTGATCTCTGTGAGGAACAGAGACCTGAGGAGAATGCTATAGCTAAAGGGGCTTCATCTTGCAAGCTCTCTAAGCCTTGCTGTGAGAAGTGCAAAAAGTCAAATAATCACCACTGAAAACTTCAGTCAGATTATGAACTATTTTTGCATACTAGTAAGCAATTAGATGTCATGTTAGAGCCAGTGTTGGCTCCTCTTCAAGAAGACATTTGAGTATGTGCTGAGTTTAAAGTCAATGGGGCTTAAGTACACCCAGCAGGATTTCCCTGAACAGAGACAGACCCTTAATGAAACAATGATTGTCAGTGAAAGGAGATTCTGGTCTTATTGCTTATTAATTTTGTAAAGTAAGAAACTTGTATGAACTGTGGGAAACTAGGACATCATTTATCTTCCAAATATTCCTCTGGTAAATTTAAAAAAAGTGAGGAGAAAAAAAAAACTTTTATGGTAGAGGGATAGGTACAATCTATGCTACAAACAGGGTAAACCCCATAAGTGTACAGTGACTATATATATTATATATATATACAGGAGCCATTTTTAGAGTTTTTAGGCATTCCTACTGTCAACAGTAAGATGTGTTCTTGATCGCGCTGCAGAAAATGGCAGTTAAGGGCAGCTGTGCAATGCAGCCTCTGAAAGAAATGCTTTCAAAGTTTCTGTTGAAAGGGCTGTTTCTCAAAGGCAGCTGCTCAATGCCTCATGATGTATTCAAGGCACAGCCTTGTTGCTTGGCCCATCACCCTGCTGCACCTGCTCCTCTCAGCTCACTTCACCTGAGTAGATTGTGACAAGAGTAACAAAGCGCTGCTCTCCGGCTTCCTACAGAAAGCTCAGCGATGCCTTCCCTGCCTCCTGAGCTGTACCACTGCAGAGCCAAGCTCCTGCTTATACTCTGTATTTGCTCAGAGCATCAGGTGCTAGCTGTCTGTTTACCTTCATTTCATTCCTCCCTGCTGCAATTTCTCTTCATGACCAAGTGACTCCTGTATAAGAAGTGCCTTGCAACTGCTTGGAATTTCAATACAGTGCCTGAAATTTTTCTTCCATTACAAGCCTCAGAGGATAGTGTTAATATCTCCCTAATTTCAGACATCTTTACACTTGGCAAAAGTACTACCAGGCAAATTACAAGTGTATTGGTAAATGGAAACATTTATCATCAAGATCTATTGAAAGGTGTCCACAATATTCATTTGCTGCAGTCACTTGACTTAGCACCTGGTGCTACCTCCATCAGATTTAAATAAGATTAAGTCTAGCCTCCTTTTTTAAAATCTGGTTTTTTTCAGGCTGCATTATGTCATCTCTGCAGAGCAGATTCCAGAGGCTAGAATATTTACCCTGAGATTTCCAAAATATCAGTAATCTCTATCATGTCACCTGATATTTCCTATTTCACTTTTTGTTGTGTCCAGAATGATATTTATATTTTTTAAACACGCTAATTCCAAATGTTTTAAAATAAAAAGTATCACATTAAATTAGAACAGGGGAAGCTAGAAATCTATAACTCATAAATAAAGTTTGCAGTTCTCTTTTCTAAATAATCTTCAAGATTTGATCTAAGGAAGGTTTTTTATTTTTGTCAGAAGGATTGAATCCTTCGGAGCTGTTTTCTGTTGTTTGGTTGTGTGGATACTACAACAAGCAATTAGAATGCAAAGACTGTGAAAGTTCAAAAGAGATAATTCGCATGGATTTAGAACATTTACGATTATATCAGGGAGTGAAGGGTTATAAAGGAACTTTTAATCAAATATAAAATTTAATCTGTATAAACTGTGTTTCCATAGGCTGTGCTATATTGACCACATACTGATGCACTACAGTTTGTCCTATTTCTTGCACAACTTTATGTGTAAATTTTGCTACAGTTTGAATAAGCATAAATAACATTTGAAACAGTAAAATTTGATTTATTTTAAAATACCTATTCAACTGATTTTGCAGGGGTCCATCCCTTGTTTGGAGAAGAGCTGAGTGTTGTTTAGAATAATCTGGGCAGTAAGCAAATTGCATACACACATTGAGACAGTGGAGTTTAAATGTTAAATAAGTCATACATTTAGCAAAATCACACTCTTCCAAGAGGAATTATTCTCCAGGATGTAGTTCAGAACCTCTCTGATTAGAAAAACATGTATTGCAACAGTTAGAAAAGAATCACACTGTGCCTTTAAAATTTCCTGTCCTTTTCAGACTTTTACAGAGGAGGTTCAGGCAAGTCTGGTTTATTTTTTCAGCAATAGACCAAGAAGATTCTCCTAGATCCTTTCTGTATCAAGAAATAAAACTGGAGATTTTGTTGCGACTTCAAATCACTAGATTGAAGTGTCTGAACTTTCCAGTATCTGAAGAAAATAACCAATCTCTGTAGCTATCTGTCTGCAGCACCTCATAATTTCTTCAGAATGTCATGGCACATCTACTATAGTATTTTATTTTGTGTCTCAAAGGAAAACTGAAACCTGGGGACCCATTAGAGGGAAAAAAAAAATTGGAGAGAGTATTTTATCTGGAACAAAAAAAAAGAGACTATTTTCTCACACAAATTTAAGATTTTAGATTAATCTACCCTACACCCTGCTCTCTTCATTGGGTGCTGCTTTTCATCATTACTTTTGCCCATAAATGCTGTTGCTGCTTTCCAGATACAGAGCCTTTATTTATGGAGATACAAAAATAATGGAACTCATACCTCTAGGAATAAAGTTGCAGGAGGAAATAATTAAAAATCACCAAAAAAATTAGGTAGTAACAGGATTCAGTTATAATTATAATCCTTTCTCAGTGGTGAGTATAGCTGCTGTAGTGTCTTAGAGCAAATAAGATTTTTCAGACGTCCAAAATAAGTGCTTTATTTTTCATTACCAAGATTTTCCTCTTGTTTTTCTGCAGTAGCCTGAATGTATATTTCAAAAATTTCAGTTTTGTTATTCAGCACTTATTCGGGTAAAACTACAATGGATTGGCCATTCATTTCAAAAATATTTCATTGTGCAATTTTTGAGAACTCAGAGAATCACATTCAGCAGTCAGAGGCATCTGGCTGGAACAGGTGTTGCAGAAAATTATAATCCTACCTTGATTAAAACTGTTGGGGTTTTTTTACCACCACCCTCCAGTTATGCATGACAAGAACCTAAATAAAAAAATGTGTAGAGTCAGAAGCAACAATCTGAGGTATTGTCAGGAGAAATATCAGGAATAACTTCAAGCTTGTGAACCAAAAGAATTTACACTTTAGGTAGAAAGATTTTCACAAAATCTTCCTCTATTCATGGATTCACTGGAAAATGCATGTTTGTTTCTAACAGCTTGGTTTCACTGCTCTTTTTCAAAACAGCTTTCACATAAGGAAAAATTTTGAATATGAAATAAAAATTACTTTAATCAATATTGAACACATTGTAACAGTTGAATAATGGAGATTAAAGCCTAGTTTAATGTAGTCTAAAGCTTTTATTCATTTATCAATGATACAAGAAATAAAACCACTAAGATCAAATATGTAGCTGAAGACTGAATGTTCTGATCTTTCCCCAGTCATAAGGTGACTAGATACACTGGCTACCTCATTTTATATTGGTTTGGACCAACTTAAGACTTCATAAAAAAAACATATTTTTAGAAAATTCATAGGTCCCATTCTGTGAAATCATATACCTTTCAAAAGCTTCAGTGTATTGTCACAAAGCAATCTGTGGGCTCCCTGCCATTGAAGAAGTAGGGACAACAGTTTTTATCACAACTGATACTTAATATCTTAGGGTTTTTCTCTTAGTATTGGTGTTTTTTCTTATATTAGGAGGGGTAGAAAAACATGTTACCCACACAAGTAGGATTCTGCTTCTGTCCACATCCTTCAGCATTGCAATCAAAAACAGATATGAAGCTTTAGCAGCTGTAGACACCCACAAGCAAGGTCTGCAAGGAGAAACTGTAGCAGTAGCACACAACAGAGAAGGCAAAAAGTGACTCTGTTAAGGGACACTGAGGCACTGATGGCCTGAGAGGGAGCCCTGAGAATCTCCTGGAGAGATTCTGGTGGGTCACAAGGGGAAGATTTTTCACAAAGACAACAATCAGCTGTTGGAATAATCTCCCAAGGGAATGAGGAGTTCCCTGACATTGGAGACTTTTAAGATTCAGCCAGACAGGGTGCTAGACTGTCTTGTCTAGACCATCCTTTTAGAGAGTAAGGCTGGAACCTTGAGGGTCCTTCTAATCAGGTATTCTCTAATTATGAGATAGTGAAAGTAAAATAAAGGCAACTTTGTTTCATACTTGATTTATCTTTACTTTTTATAAATTTCTCTTTTAAATATGAGGGAACAGCTAGGTTTTTTACTGGAAAACTGCATTTTCCTACTCAATTGAAAAAAAAACGCAGAAAAAAAAAAATGTTCAAAGACTATAGTAATTGCTATTTCCATTCCCAGAAAAGAATGAACAGGAAAAACTGGATAGTACAAATAAAATTGCAAAAACCATCAAGACAAATTAACTTTAACACATTTTATTCTTTTAAAGCACTTTACAGAATCACAGAATCACCTAGATTGGAAAAGACCTTTGAGATCATCAAGCCCATCTAGTCCTTCAGCTATGGTACTGAAATTTTGTAGAGCTACAGCTTGTTCCTGAACTAACACCATTGACTTTAATTTGTTTTGTTCTTTCAGAAAAGCAAACAAAGCTCTGATGGATTATGGCCTGGTTTTCAATGGTTTCAAGGGATTGCAATTTCAGCTGAAATCAGGAGAATTGAACTGTCTTGATGGGCAAAATAAGACCAGAGGTTGAATTACTGTTTATATCTTCTGTCCATAATATAGCACTGACAGAAAAGAATGCCTTCAGTCAGGCAAAGTTAGATAAAACTGAGCATAAAATGTACTCAGTTTAAAGTAAGTGAGGATCACCAAGCAGTGGGAGTGTTTTCCCTCCTAGCACAAGACAATTATGCAAGATAAGCTTCTTGACAATCAATATTTGACCTGCATTTGTAGATTTGACTCTGAAACCTATGATTACACACTCTTGGCAGATTTTCATTTTAATTACATTTATTTATTTATTTTAGGGGTTAACAGCTTTTTTGGCACTGTGCACAGTAGTTATCCAGATGGNTAATAAAATAAAACGGAGTTACTTCTGGGGAAGTTTAATTTATTCTGAAATTACAGACTAAATTATAGAATCAAAAAATATTCTGTGTTGCAAAGAATCCCCAAGGATCACCAAGTCCAATTCNTCTAGTCCTTCAGCTATGGTACTGAAATTTTGTAGAGCTACAGCTTGTTCCTGAACTAACACCATTGACTTTAATTTGTTTTGTTCTTTCAGAAAAGCAAACAAAGCTCTGATGGATTATGGCCTGGTTTTCAATGGTTTCAAGGGTTTGCAATTTCAGCTGAAATCAGGAGAATTGAACTGTCTTGATGGGCAAAATAAGACCAGAGGTTGAATTACTGTTTATATCTTCTGTCCATAATATAGCACTGACAGAAAAGAATGCCTTCAGTCAGGCAAAGTTAGATAAAACTGAGCATAAAATGTACTCAGTTTAAAGTAAGTGAGGATCACCAAGCAGTGGGAGTGTTTTCCCTCCTAGCACAAGACAATTATGCAAGATAAGCTTCTTGACAATCAATATTTGACCTGCATTTGTAGATTTGACTCTGAAACCTATGATTACACACTCTTGGCAGATTTTCATTTTAATTACATTTATTTATTTATTTTAGGGGTTAACAGCTTTTTTGGCACTGTGCACAGTAGTTATCCAGATGGTCATCTGTTGTAAGGTCAAGCAAAATAAACAAAAGTACTTTTATGCATTCCTTCCCTTGAAAGCTAAATGATGCCAGTACTATTGTCTCTATTTTGATATTTATATATATATATATATATATGTGTGTGTGTNAAGTGAAAGGTTAGAGCTGGGATTGAACCTTCAACCCTGGTGTTATTAGCATCCAGTACTAACCAACTGAATGGGTCTTGGGGTCAATGGACAAATGTGCCTTTTACTGCTTGAAAAGCTCTGATCTAATTGTACATTATATTTTGGTACTGTATAATACTATGAAACAGAAAAACAAGGTCTTGCATACTTTATTCTGCTGAAGTAATTTGTTCGTATTATTAGCTTTATTAAATGATGGGATGTTGTACTGATAGCATAATATTATTCACTCTGATAGAAAGTAAAAATTCTAAAATCCCGTTATCTATTTTGGCTGTCCAAAGTAAAAATTACTCGAATAATGTTCTGTGAATGTGCAGATAATTTCTTCAATCATGAAGAAGCAGAGAGAGCAGAGGAACTTTCTTAATTAGTCTTTATCTGGCTGTATCAAGATCTTAGAATTATTATCATCTATACTCGGCCCCACATCCAAGAGCCTACTGCATTCATTCTTTTTGAAGAAATAATTATATAATTATTTCAGATCAGAGAAGTAATTTATGAGACGTGAAGTATTCCATTTTCCAAGTCTTGAAGTATTTCACTGAAGCTAATTCTGTTCTACTCGATAATGTGCACTGCCATGAGAAGTAAAGGAAAATAAAGAAGTAACTTCCTCTCCCATTTTTTCTCAGCTAACAGAGGTAGGGAGCTGAAAAACTGCTTCTCCTGTTGTAAACATTTGTTTCTCTAATGTGAGGAAAAATAACTGCATGACAAAACACCTAATCTAAAAGTCATTGCCATGTATAATCTACACTTTGCAAAAGGCAAGCTGTCCTCTCATGCTGGGTGTTGACATGGAATCAGAGAATAGTTCTCTTAAGTACAGGAAATAAAGCATGTAATTCTGTCTCAACTTAATGTCACCTATATCCAATACTCTGTGATACAATTATCCTTCATTTCTCTCAGCCTCTTTGCTTTCTCTCTCTCCACCCTGCTAGCTAATGTTCATATTTTTGAGACTAGGGAGTGAACTCTTTTAGGAAGTTAATTCACCTCAAAACTAGCCACCAGGAGCAAACTATTACCAAAGAAAAGAAAATTATTAGTACCAAAGAAAATGAAATTTACATTTTATGATGACTTACCATAACAACAAGAGAACTCAGTCAATATTTAAATTGAGCAGGTTTTGCCATATGATTTGTAAGAAGCAAATCAAAATGTACACGTCCTTTGTGTGACTAGCAGTAGAATGGACACTGTTCGGGGTTTGTACAAGTACACAAATGTACTTTAGCTGTACCCTTTTGTTGTACTTCAAGTTGCTTCAAATGAAGCACAGAAATTAGGAAATATAGTCACGGCTATTCTGGTGAACAGCTTTTAAGATAAAATAAAGACTACTGACAACATCACAATCAAGTTTAAAGTGCTTGCTCATATCTTGAATGTATCTTAAAAATGGTTCTCAGAACTCAGAATAAAATCCAAATTTTATTGAGCAATAATAAAATTTACTGGGATTCATTGAATTGCTTAGTATCAAAACACTTTTGTAAAATGACTTTCAAAATTCAGCAAAATATCTGCTTTAGAATGATATTAAATAGTGCTTATCTTAAAGACAAACTGCTTACCAGATTTAAGGCCTTTATTTACTTTAGAATATTATCTATTAATCTATTTTTCCCTGTAATCATTTTCTAACTTCATTCTGTAGATGAAGCGGTAGAAGCAACTTTTATTACTATTCTTTGGGTTTCAGTAGGGTTTGGGTTGTTTTCAGTATCACATCTTTCAATCTAATTTTCCTCTTTTCCAGAGAACTTGAACTAAGGTACAAAACATCTGTTCAAAGTATTATCTTGCATCTATTTAAGCAAAGGTAAATTTCTGACAAAAAATCTGCATTGCATGTAGATTAAATTTCAGGTAAAGGGCCCTACATACTTTCTAGTCAAGTATGATTCTAAAATGGAAGCACAAAAGATTTACTAAAATAAACTAAAGATTTCCCATTTTAAGATGACTTGTAAACTGCTTTGAACTTCTATCAGTATAAAATATGTTTGTTTGCCTTTAATCTATGTTCAAAAATGCCATAAAGAGCAATTAGAGTTGGTATTTACCTTCTCTGAAACAATATGAAGTTTTAGATGTATTTAATAAGTCCTTTATGGAATTTTTTTCATCAATTTAGCAACTAATATATCTCAGGAGATCTAGTAAAATATTTATTCATGCTAAATTTTTAAACACCATTTAGTGACAGATTCAATAAAAAATATGCCAACCACTTTTTCAAATAAAAACAGTTTAAATGGGCTTTGATATTTTCTGTTTACATACTTGTTTACTTAGCAGATGTTCACACATTTCTTACACACTTTTCTGTTTTTTATATATAGTGTCCTATGTCATTAAAATTATGACAATTTCTACTGTAGAATTATTTTTAGGAAAATGCTAAAATGTTCTATGTGCTTATTTACATGCATTTATTGTATATATTCAATTGGACATACATGAATTAACTAAATAATTCTACGCTGCTTACAGTTCCTCAAAGATCCTCTCTCTGGAACCGGGATCTATTTTCCAGTTAAAGATATTATTGGCTATCTTCTGCCATGTACAAACACAATGGTCACTGTATCATTTATATATATGTTACAGCAAGGACTGCAGCCTTATTTCAGGACAAATGAAAAAGTCACACAGCAGATAGATCTGAAAAATACCATTATCTTTTCCTTCCTAAACTAAGCCCCATTATCAACAAACTGATATATTTTCTTTTTTTTTTTTCCAAGGGGGACACAGATTCCTGAAGAGTGTGTTCCCCCCAAAAGCTGTGCAATGCTTGTACCACACATACTGGAGCAAGGACTTTGTTCCAGTGGCTGGAAAGAAACAATCACACAGCACCAAATGCATCACACCAAACTTTGTAGTTTCACTTCATCTTTGAATCATATTTGCCAAGTCTCATCATGGCAGGTGTCCTTGTCAAGTATTTTGTTTCATTTCAAGATTTGAAAATGCATAAGTCTTCTGGAAAACACAAAGTCCCCTTCTCACTGTACCCTCTCAGACTTTCCTTTTGCTATCAATAGGACTCTTCAATTTGCCCTACTGATATCTAGCTTCCTCTGATCTCTTTCCTTCCCATTTTATACCATAGTATCAAATTACCATAGATAAAAGGGCTCCAGCTGGTAGTTGTAAAAACTGACTAGACAAGTTTTAGCTGATGGGCATTCTGAATAGCAAATCTCTTCTCTAGGCCTTTTACACTCTCCTTCAGTCTCCAAAAGATGAGACTGGAGAATTCAGTATCAGGAGCATTTTGGCTAGAGATCTTTTCTTTTTGTGGCTCAAAGACAGAGTTGCATGCCACGAAATTCCCTTCAAAAGGCTTGTGAGTTTTAAAGGATGTCATTTTCCAATTGCAAGCATCTCCAGTATCTTACATAGCTCTACAGGTTTATTGTCTCAGCTTTTGTGATGGATTAGGCCAGTTGTGATGATTAGGCCAGACGCAACACCTGTGAAGGGAATCTTGTCAGGGTAGAAATTTAGATGCGTTTGTCTCAGGAGCACATTCTATCTCTTGCATTAGGTATGTTTAATTAGATTCATAGATTCCATTAGGTTAAAATCAGAAGAAGTTTTTTTCATCATCTCATCTCACTTGATAGCAGAGATCTCTAAATTTCTCCACTCTACCTTACTCTTCAGTTAAAACCTATCTTGTACAAAGATTAAGAGTCTTGAACTGATACCCTCAAAAGAGACACTGAATTCAACATTCTCTTTACTAGTTTGTTCCAGGAGTTAATTAACTCTTCTCTACTCATTTTTAATTTCAATATGTCCAGCATAATCTATTGAAAATTTTTGATTTCTCCTGTTAGACCACATAGTCCTTTGGTATTTATCTTTCTCCCTCCACGCTTATACAGCATAATCATGCCAACTCTCAAAACTCTTCAATATACTACACAAAATTATCACTTTTTATCTCTTGTCGTGAAATATTTTTTTTTTAATTCTCTGTATTTCTACTGTTTTACACTTTGAAATGCAAACACTATTATTATATAAAGCATTTTAATACAATCCTACCCATCTACAGGGATAAATTCCTATCCCTACCCACTAGTCTCTATTTACATATCCAATATTATATGATTGTTTTTTGTTATAACCTTATTTTGAGAGCTGTTGTTGAATTACCTACTCATCGTGAATTGGAACACTTTCTGAGCCACTATTTTAGGCTGCAGTAGATGTGGCTTGTATTTCTTATGGTTAGGTATATAATTTTAGATCTTTGTTAAACAATTTTTCTAATTACTTTAGTCCATGACTTTTTTCCTTTAATCTTGTATTCCATGCTTTTTTTTTCATTTCCATACTTGCCATTGAGTCAATCTGTAGGTCAGTCAAAGAAGTTATCATTGAATTTTTAGGTTGCATTTGGAAAGATACCATTTTTATATGTATCAGCTAATTCTCAATCTGTTCAACTTTTTTTGTTTTATTAATAGAATAATAGTTATACTTACCATAAAAGAAGTGTTCTTTCTTTGTATTAACAATGAGATGATAAAAACATAATCAGAAATTTGACAGAAGATTCAGGATTGTATCTAGAAGAGGTCTTCAGTGCCTCTAGCAATGCATGGAAAGGATTAAAAGGGCTGCAATGAAAAACTTCTTCTTGCTTATGTGGCAAACAAACACCTGCTTACCCATGTGAGCACAAAGGTGCCTAATATTACTTGACTTTAAAGTTATATTCTCTCTATAAATTCCACTTTTGTCACAAGCTGAATATTGTGTTGTGCCAGTATAAGCAGCTGAGTATTATATCTAAGTCTCCATGAAATGTACAAATAAGTATGGATTAACCTCACTGGACTTCAGATGTCTGCTGTACAGATATTTCATCCAAGCTAGTCACTCACTGTTTCAAGAGCAAAATAGAAAAGTTTAGAAAACAGTTTTCCAGTTCACTTTAGAAATCTATATAGGATGAGATCTTTTCTGTTCAATAATGAAGAGTCTGAATAATTCTGTCATACATAGGCATCTACATTTGCTTATGAGGAATCCATCTTTAGCTGCTACATAGCCTAAATCTTTGAGACTTGTGACGTAATTCTAATATTCTCAGTGTATTTACTATGGAGGGATGAAAATATTTATTTAAAGAAGATTCTCATATCTGCTTTTAATATAATCTAGAGGATTACACTCATAGAAGCATGTAAAGTTGTTTCAATTCCATCCCCAGTCTGGCAGAAGTTATATCTCTTCATAACCAAGAATTTTCCTTCAAAATGAAAGGAGCTGAGAATTGTGATTTCTTTCAGACTTAGATTTCTTGGACAGTAGTTTGGATTTTGATAGTGTCATATATTTCCTCTCTGTTCCCCAGCTCCTGACAGCCAAGCAACTGGACATATGGGTATATCCTCATGTAATACAGGATGGCAACGATACATGATGCCTAGTACATGCAAATCTCCAACTTGAAAGTAATTCAAAAAGGTAATTAGAGTTAAACAAAGGAAAAAAATTGTCAATCAAACAGATAAAAATACACATACAAATCCAATTCACCATAGTTCCAAACTTAATTGTGCAAGCTGTTAAAACACTTGCAAAATATTGGTAAACTAAACTCTATTTTACTTTTTATAGCCTCTGCTTTGCTGTGCACATGCTTGTTAGTTCATTTACATAGAAATGAGTCTCAGAGACATAAAGCTTTTCATTTTCACTGAATACAACTTACAAGCATTATGCATGCTAAATTGGAAAGAGAAAGACTTCTGAAAAAAAGAAAGTTATATAGCTCTGTGATATATTGAAACAGAATTTTCAGTTAAATCTGGAAATTTCTGTGTGTTTGTAAGAAGAGGATTGTGAGTTCCTACTAGACCTAAACTGACATCTTATTGAAACAATAGTGTTTCCATACTGTGATTTGCAGAGTCCATAAAGTTACTACACTATTGAAAATATAGAGATGTAAGCGTAACTTCTGTTAAAGGAATGAGTTCTATCAAAAAGGTATTCCCACATATATCGTCCTGAAGAAAACATTCCAACACATCTTAATCTTCTTTAGGAAGAATTAAGTGCTTCCTATGTGATGAGGTAATGGGTGTCTCATGTACTTCTCCTGAGGCTGTCCTGACAAATGGAATCCACCAGCAACACAGAACAGAGTACAATCATAGAATCAGATAGTAGCTTGGCTTGGAAGAGATCTTTAAAGATTCTGTATTTCTCCTTCACATAGTCTAGCCCTGCTGCAGCAAGTAGGGCATCCTCAACTGGATCAGGTTGCTCAGTGCCCAGTCAAACTGGACCTTGAATGTTTCCTGGGTAGTACATCTACTAGCTCTCTGGGCAATCTGTGCCTGTGTCTGACCATCCTTACTGGAAAAAACTTATTTCTAATATCTAATAAATATCTAATATCTAACCTAAATCTACCCTCTTTTTTTTAAACTGTTACCCCTTGTTGTATTGTAATAGATCTTGCTAAAAAGTTTGTCACAGTCTTTCCTACTAGGCTTCCTTTAGATATTGGAGGGATGCAATGAGATCACCCCAAAGCTTTCTCTGTTCCAAGCTGAGCACTGACTCTCTCAGCCTCTCCTTATAGGAGAGGTTCTCCATCCCCCTGATCATCTTTGTGGCCTCCTCTGGAGTCACTCCAGCGGGTCCCTGTCCTTCCTGTGCTGGGAGCCCAGAGCTGGTGCAGCCCTGCAGGAGGGGTCTCAGCAGAGCAGAGCAGAGGGGCACAATCCCCTCCCTGCCCTGCTGCCCACGGGGCTCTGGATGCAGCCCAGGACACACTTGGCTCTCTGGGCTGGCAGTGCCCATGGCTGGCTCATGTCCAGCCTCTCACCCCCAGCACCCCCAGGTCCTTCTGGGCAGGGCTGCTCCATCTGTCCATCCCCAGCCTGTGCTGATCCCGGGGGTTGTCCTGGCCCAGGTGCAGCACCAGCACCTGCTCTTGTTAAACCTCATGAGAATCCCATGGGCACAGTTCTCAAGTTTGTCCAAGTCCCTCTTGATGCCATCCCATCCCTCAGGTTTATGAACCACACCAGTTAGCTTGGTGTCCTCAGGCTTGAGTTGGGGACAAAAGCTTTTTTTTTCCAACCTGTTGGAAATTCCATGGCCTTTCTCTTATTCTATGTCTGCTTAGACAGCTTATAGCATAATTTGACAAGTAGTTTTACAGATGCAAGTAAGAGACCAATGCAAGAGAAGAAACACGAGCAGGAATTTCTGGTAATCCGCTGGTAATACGGATAGAATCTCAACATTGCTCTTGCACCCTTATTCAAGTAAGCCAAAGGAAACACAAACAACAAGTTAAATCAATGAAATTTGAAGTTCTAATATTAGCGCTATTATTTTTTTATACTTCCCTCTAAAATATTTCTTTTTGGTGAGGGTGGTAACTCTACATGATTGATAGATTACAAAAAAATAGATTAAGAGACAATAAACATCAATGACTGAAGAAAGGAAATGTTCAGTCACATCAATTTGTTTCTGCGTATATTTATCAGGTTAAGTTTATAATTGAACATGACTTTAAATAATCTTCAAAATATTACATATATAATTTTTAGATATGGCTAATTAGAATATATTTTAATGATGAAGTGAATACATAAATATGTAGTTTATGTGTGATTGAGTATATTTATATTTACCTTTGGAGTTAAAACAAATTACAAATTTACAAATTTATATTTCAAATCAGTTTAAAATAATTTCTGGAATTTTTAGGATATACTTTTTTTTAAAAAAATACAGCTGTAGAATTACAGGTTTGATTTTACATAAATCCAGTACTTTAAATTTATACTTGCAAATATATTCAGTATGACTACAGACATGGAATTACGTATTTATCATATATGAAAGTATCGGAATTTTTATTTTAGCCTTTCCTTACACATATATGAATATTGTTTTTTACCACAATGAATTTTCAGGCAAGGTAGTTTTAGACTCTTATCAGGTATAAGTTTTATGAATAAGGATAGAAAAAGTTACCTAGGTGCTAAGAATTTTCCTATATGATGAAATGATGACTGAGTTAGAATCAGAATTTGTAATGGTGTTGATATGTTATATTATACTATGGTCCTATGGTCACAATTCTGAAATTATTCCTAAATTCAATTTAATTCAAAATTTATCCAATTCACATTGGATAAAACCTCACCCTAAAAACTGTCAAAGAGAGTGCTGTAAGTGATAACATGATGGCTGTCATAAATGAACAAATAATGGAGTATAAAATACTGTAAATAATTAATGCTTATGCTATGCATGGCAATGTCTATCTTCCTCACTAATTTTGACATTTTCATCTAACTTTATATACAATTTTTGTGGTAGTATTTAATATAAAATTATGCTGCCTGATAAAATTAAATCATAGCTTCCAAGATTTTGATGGCTTATGTCATTGTAATAGGACATGTATTCTAACATGAGCAGGCAGCTTTGGATGTATAATACAGAGCTGACTCTGCACTATTAGCACTATTAGCACTATCAGCATGGATGTCAGCTGGATTTTTCTAGAAAAACACAGGTACATACTTCTTATGTCAGATAATACTCAAGGATGATAACTGAATAGAAGGTTGATGAGTGTCTAGTTACCTTATATATCACTTTAGACATCTAGTAGATGTGACTCAACTGAGTCAAGAGTTTCTATTCCTGTTATCACTAAAGAAGAAATTTCAAAGAGTATTAGATTGATGTTTTCTCTCCTCTAGTATTTTATTATGTAAGCAAAACCTTCTGCTCTATTTGGCTTTCTGTCTCCAGACAACAGCAGTTATTATCATTCTAGAGCCAGATGTTTATTGGGTGTAAAACAGCACAAAGTTTTATAGAAACACGGTGATCTAAACAACCTGAGGTTTTTGCTGTCCTTGCACTGTGTCTCAGAGTTATACCAGAAATAAGAAACAGAAAACAGCAGAGAATCAAACACCATAGTTCAAAAGAGAAAGAAGGAAAAGTATTTGGCTGACTAACAAAGATTCCGTCTTTGTAAAAAATTCTGGAGATATAAACAGTGGCTAAAAAGGATTTGTTTTTCTTTAATTTACACAATATATTTATTATCCTTAAGCCATTCATAAAGAGATGCCTTACAGATCCATGTGAGGACTGAGAAGAAAAGATACTAATGTCATTTTCACAGTATTTTTTTTAAGATTTTCCATATACAGTATGGAAAACATTAACACTTTTTCAGCACACAAGACACGAACAGGGTCCTGAACCTGCTGTAACACTTGGAGAGCATTTTAGAAAAGCAGAAAATTTTAATTATTAAAAGGTTACATGGGTGGTTCTGCTCTGTTTGTCCATAACACTCTCAATATGGCGTAATTGTCTCTGCATTCTAACACCCAGCAGCAGCAGCAAACTGTGCTGCTACCACACTAAACCAGGGTGTTTTCCAGCAGTCAGCTAATTGGAAAATTGTAATAAAGTGTAAAGCATGTATTACAGCCCCGTACGATTCCAGCTTATGCCAGCACTTCCCTTGCTTCTTCCTGATTTGTTGTATTTCTCCTTCCATAGTCACTTGGATTCATAAACTGATCTCACACATACCGGCATTTTAGTCTGTTTAAACATCCTTTTATGTGAAATTAACACAGTATTTCATAGCAATCACCTTTCTTTTTATGTGCTTGACTATTTAAGTAGTTTCCAGTGATTACAGAATGCCCAATCATAATGCTAAAGGGTTGAATCACATAGCTTATAATTTATAGGAGCAACATTATCATGTGGAAAAAAATAATATTCCACGCTGTTATTGTTATTATGACTGCCCTCACAATAGCTGCTTAGTTGCAATTCTTTAACTGTGAAAGCTTAAAGTTAAGCATCATCATTCCAGCATTCCCTGGTGAAGTAAGTGGGTATCCAAATGAAGAATTCTCAAGTCACAACTAAAGTAGCTATCCTTTCAGGATAAAATACAGTAACTGCTTTATAGCACTCAGCAGGAATTTGTGTAGGCAAAATGCAGAATAACGGAGCATAATAATGAGCCAGAGATGAAATTTATCCAGAACTGAATTTAATACCTTCCCCTGACAAGAGAGATGAGGCTGTACCTCATCACAAATTACATACGTTTTTAATGGTATGGCTTCACACTGACTCAGGGGAAGGTGCTACTTACCACGTTACCAAATCTACTTCCAGCTGCAACTTGTTGTTACTCAGATTTCTAAACTCAAAGCGAAGTACTGGCCCAGCCATAGCCTTTCTAATTTATAAAAGCTGAAGAGAATACAGTATATGGCTATACTGCAGCAGTAGCTTGTTGATTTTACTATTCAATAACTGAGTCAATTGTTTGCCATAACTATAATTTTTTTTTTTTAACTAATCCATCCTGCTTAGACTCAGTAAACACCCTGTTTCATCCACCCCTTTCGACACTGCTCCAGAGATCTGTACTTTAAAATTCTGGCGAAACATTTTTCAACTGCTTACACATTATCTCCAAAAACAGCTCCTTCACCTTTGTTCACATCCTTATCTAATTGCACTGACCTTGAAAGCCTGGGCAGGTCGATCTGCTTAATCAAGAATTGGCAAATATTATAAACAACACAGACCCCAAATGTTCTAAATCTATCCCATTGACATCTTATTCACCTTCCTGTACTGAAGAGCACTGGAGCTTGAAAATAGCCCTGAAGAAATTGCACAACTGATAGGAAGTTGGTGTTACTACCATTCATTTTGGCATGTTGTATAGAACAACATTATTGATTTGTGTGCCATGATTATGAAAAAGGTTGCCTTTTACTGAGAATGTACTTGAAATTTTTGACAACAGAAGAAAAGACATTTCCTCACTCACTCCTGCTGGGAATGCTCCACTTTAAAGCAAATTTAACATTTTCATGTAATGAACATTCTGATATATTTTGCATTTTTAGTTACAAAGAGGTTTCACAATAATTTGTTAAGGCAAGCATTACCACCTCTTTTGAAGAAATTAGCATGACAACTTCTAAGGCACTTGGAAAGAGGGTAAGACCAAATCTCATTCAAGTGGGCACTTTAATTCAGTCATCTTCCCTGGCCTAACAATCCTGCATTATTCTGGATCTACCAAAGTCTAATTTAGGTTTAGTGCAATAGTATATAGAGTATCACTGAGAAATCTATAGTACAGAGTAATAAAGAAATATAGAGTGCAATGTAACACTTGCTTTTAATATAGAAACATGAGCACCATATAACTCATAGTTTATGCTTTTCCATGTACAGACTTTTATTAGGGGACAGACTGAAGAGTCACAGTTTTCACTTACTGCTAATTTAATGGAAGCTGAACATGTTTATGCCAATTTTGAATTAAGTTCTCCATTTCTATTTTAAATTAGCATGCTTTTTGTGCTATTCTATTAGTTGCAAAATCAATCAAAGAAGCTTTCCATTATTTTCCTTTTTCTTAAGTTAGAGACATTCTCCACAAGGAAACAAAGGCAGGTTCAGTCTCTTTTGTTTTGCCTTTATTTCATAGGCTCTTCTTTGTTCATGGGAAACTTCTTTTGGCTTTTTTTTATGGAAAATGGGCACAGTTTTGCTCTGAGGAGCAATGAACTCTGCTTCCTTACAGGCAGTCAATAATTGCTTTCTATAAAAAGGAAGAATAATACCTCCCATCATTCTTTACAGACAATCTTAAAAATAATAGCTATGCTTTTCATTAGTTATTTTTATTATGGTAAATTATCACAGGTATCCAGAAAATCTCATTTAATTTGTAGAAAGAACTGTTCAACACGGATATTTCACAGTATCCTTAATCTGATGAATGCCAAAACCAGTACCTGAGTGGCTATGTTGGACTAAAATACAAGCAGTCACCTAAAGCCATAGCCCTGGATTCTGTCTGATCAGCACCTGGGATTGAACCTTACCCCTCTTCATTTTCTGAACAGTACATAAGGAAAAATAGGTCAGCTTTGGTCTAGTCAAATCCTTACCTATGAATCTACAGTTTGGAGTTTCTTCTGCTTATGACTCAGTGGTTTAACCTGGTAGCTGCTGTTCTCAGAGGAAACCTAATCAGCCGAGTCCATTACAGTATGAAGGTGGCACTGCTGTTTTCCTCTTAAACTTGGTGATTAGCACATATAGTAACAATTTACAGATTAGGTGACACACTATATTGAAACTTAATCCTCATTCACTTTCCATTGCCTTAAATTATCCAAAGATGTCTCCCAGCTTAGAGGGACTCTGTTGCTTTACAGGAATATAACAGTCGCTGTTGTCTCAGTTTAAAAGACTGATGAGGTCTGAAAACAGACCATGTCAGACTTCTCCTGGACTTCTCCTAACCTTTATACTAGAAAATCCCATGTATCTTGCCCATTGTTTCAAAAACAACAGATCTTGCAGATGTGCCTTAACACCTCCAAGTCTTTATAAGGAAGAGTGAAAAGACTTTTCTGGCTGAGACCATAAGATCAACCTTCTCTGGAATTTTAAGGGACCCCCTGTCATCAAGTCTACCCCTATGTGCACAGTTAACAATGGGAAACTCTGAGTATTGTGGATACTTTGAAATGCAGCTCTGAAATACTTAATTCTCTTCCCCTGCCAGGATCCCAGGAACTTTAGAGTAATTCTAGATTTTACCATGGAGACTAAACCTCTAAAAGCTATAAACCATTTAGCATCGTGTCCAGTGCAATCACCTGTGTTATTTAGTCCACGGGGTTTGCCAGTCCAAGCAAGTCCATTCTTGAGCACCATCTAGTGGGATTTTCATGGTTTACAGATGCACAGATTTAAAACTCTAATGTCACAGCTCTTTGCTACATTAAAAAGGACTTAAAACATGAGCCTGTACTTTGGCTAAACTTTTCATTGCTATTAGAGAGCCCTGGGCTTTCTTTTTCTCCTGAGTATGCAAGAGAGTAAAGAACTCTGAGCTATTATGATAGTTTGCAGGTCTGTTTCCAGAATAATTGTTTAAATGGGAGACATTTTGCCCATTATTTTGTTTTTAGGAAAAATTAAAAACGGCTTTCAGGTTTCTCAAAGCAAAAAAAGAAAAATACAAAAATAGGAGACAATATAATTGGGAAACTTTGTACCTGGAAGTGTAATCTAAAAGAAGGAAAACTCTTACCCGAGAAATCATGACTTGAAATCCATTAACTGAGTTTACAATAGGAATAAAAATCTTCCAAACGCAGAATAAACCCAACATTTTAAACTGACTTAAACTTAATTTATACACATTTTCATCTACCATCCCATTTCTAAATAGTTTTCCACAGAAAAATATAAGCTAATGTCTTAACAGTGATCTTGTTTACAGAACCAATGAAGTAGGATAGAGCATCTGTTTATTTTATGATTGTTCTTAGGGACATGTTTTTCTGCACAATTCTTTCCATTGTATTTGAGGCATGATTCCTTGCAATGGAGCAGCCTGGTTTTAGCATCTCAAAATTGCTTAGAATTGAGGTGAAAAAAAACTATTATGCAGAAAATAGTTGTAAGTGACATAACAAGTAAGGGAAATAAAATTTCTTTCTCTAATTTTTTTCATGGGCAAATTTTGAGCAGGAACGTGTTAGTAGTTTATGTTTGGGTGAAGTTTAGCCTTTTCATAAATAAGGTATCTTGTCCCTCTATTTACTCTTAAGTACTTGTGAGGTCCGAGACAAGTTTAGAGTATGTTTTAATAGGAAATCATTTAAAATATCCCCTTTTTTCCAAGAAAAATGTGGATATAACACATTTTAAATGCAACTGCATAGCACATTTAATGTTTACTGTAGGATTTTCCTGAAATTATCTTTAAGAGAAACAGCAAATAAAACATCCAAATCCTCTTGCTCTTTGCCTTTATTTAGTCTTTCTTTTGGAAGAGAATATGGCTAAGAGTTTATTAGAATTTGCCATCATGATAGCATGCTGAGATATGAATTATAACAAGATTAAAATTACAATTTTGCTTCTCTAATAGTATATACAGACACAGTAATTTACCTGTATTAATGAATGAAAAACCTTTCATGACCCTCAAGTATATATTTATTTCTTTGTTTTTACAAGCATAAAAGGGAAAATCATAATTTCTCTCTGAAATATCATATAAAACTCCCTTGTAAGGGAAACAATCTATACAGGAAGGGGACACCATGCACCATATTTTGGAGTAAAGAACAAAACTTAAAAGAAAAATATATTTTCTGCTGCAAAGTTTTTCCTTTTTGGAGAATTATTTCCTCAGAAGAACCTGAAAATATGAGGAGAAAATAAGAGAAGAGAGATGTTCTTTAACAATCAACAGTAACATTACAACCAATGTGTCAAATTTCATCATTTCCCTACCTTTTTTCTGGAAAATAGCATAATTTCTTTGAAATTTTCCTGTGTCAATACTATAGGTGTTTGGAGGGGCAGATATACTAGCCATTAATGTCAGGATTTTGATTATTTTTGCACATATCTGAGTGATAATTACATGTACACAGAAACATCTTGCCCAGTTGATGTACTTTGCCACTGATTATTTATTACCAACCACAAAATATTTTTTGGTTTTATTTCTTTAGTATTTGGAGGTGGTGTTTTGATAAAGCAAACTAAATTTGAACTGTCAATGAGATTTTCCTGCCTTTGAACTTGTAAAAAATGGAGAGGACATGAGTTTTAGTCCAGCACTCTTATCCTTATTCAAAATTGATTGCTTTTGACGAATTTTGGCTCTTTGGGGATTTTATTCCATATCTGAGAATGTATGTGTTCTGCTTGTGTCAAGTGATTGCTGTTTGCTGGAAAATTCAAAGGTTCACATTATCCAACATAGCCTTTCATTTTGGCATATCCCAGTTTCAAGAGATCAGACACAAAGCCCTTAAGGTGCCTGAGAAGTTAGCAGCACCTCCAGAGCTCACATCCTGAGAAGTTAGCTAGTGGTCTCACTCTGCTGCTTCAATTTTATCATCACTGGTCTTGTTAAGTTCTCTGCTACTTAACAAAAAGAGTCAGCCTATGTGGAGGAAAGAATGGTCTATTTTTTGTCATGAAATAAAAGCTAAGGAGTGCCCCTTTAAAAACTCAGGTAACACATATAAAATTACACCAAAAAAAATTATGTTTTATCTATGAACCTTAGAGATACAGGATATCATGGAAATCAAAAACAAGCATAAGTCTAAGAAGTCATTTGCAAAACTTCAGGAAGCTGTCAAGAATTGGTAGATATTGAGCTTGAGAAGATTAAGAGACTGTGTGTTTGTTTATAACGTCCTTAAAAAGATCACATATTTTAAGCAGGGGAGAAAATGTCTTTTCATTTTCCTAATATCGATTCAAACAAGAACTGTTATTAGTGGAAGAAACATTTGGCCATTTGTCTGGTATATGATCCATATGGAAGCTTTGTTCTTCTTTATAAATGGTTTTGATATTTTAATACCATGACATCAGAGCAGCAATGATCAGAGTAATTTCTATTGTATAGCAATGGCATCTGTCATTATTCACATCTGCTTTGGAAAGGAGATTATTTCAGTCAGTCATTTTAGTCATTTTAATCCACATAATAAATATTAAAAGTAATCATTAAAAAGCTTATTTAGTAGAGATTGATCCTTTATTAATATTCTCACAACTCAATCCAGCCCCAATGCTAGATAAATTAATCATTCCTTCCTAGTTTTAATGTATCAGAATAATCTCCTTCAAGAGTTCCTGACTATACAGCTTCAGGGTAATTAGCTTTACCCAGATTCCTTTTTACTCTATTTCAACATCTGCAAAGCAAAAGGACTGAAATTCAACACATTTGTTTTGGAACAGTTGTTACTGAAAGTTTTTTTATGCTCTGATATTATCATTCCTTTGTGTGCCCAAAGATGATGCTATTTTGAAGCCTGGAGTACGCTAATTAACTAACACAAAGAAATGGTGGTATCTTCAGTAAACAACTGCATGCAGACTTGGATGGAAAAGGTGCTGGATTCCTGATTATTTCCTACAGAAAATATTCATTTATATTAAAAGAGTATATTAATCCCATGATATTTGTTATAAGAGAACTTCTTTTTCAAAGCTATGTCCTAACAGTGAGTTTATTTTTCAATGAAAGATGGTAGGGGGTTGGGTGTTTTTTTGGTTTGTTTGGGTTTTGGGTTTTGGTTTGTTTTTGTTGTTTTTTTTTTCAGAATGCAGGCTGGCTAAAATTGAACTCTCTCCCATGTTGAATAGCTGGTTCCAGCAAAATCAAATGAGCCCCACCACACAGCAGGTTCCAGGTGCTTCACATTCCCTGCCACAGACGCAGAGGCCTAAACTATGTGTTCTGTGTCTTGAACCAGAACTCCCAGCAGGTCCAATAGAGTAACTTGAAAGTTAAAAAGTCTTTATCTTCTTGAAAAAAAAAAATAGCAGAGCCAGGCACTCGCAATTCCAGGAAACATTATTTCAGAGCAGAAATACTTGTTTCAATGATAGCTAAACAAGGTTTCTTATCCTGTGTTGCTTGTAGGATTTTTTTGTCACTTGGTTTTGATGTAGAATGAGTCCACATTTTGATATCTCAATGTTTTTTGAGAAATGGAATTCTCAAGTTCAGGTCAATTCTATTAGCAGTTCTAAAATTACTAAAGTCAGCATGTTCAGAAAGTGGAAGAGTAGGAGAGAGAAAAGTCGCTTCAGGAAAACCTAGGAAAAGCTGACATGCAGAGCAGGAAAAAAATCAGCATAAAAAAGATGTTTTGCTTCACTGTCTATTTTCAGGGAAAAAAATCTCAGAGAGGGTCCAGAAAGTTAGAATAGTTTTTTACAATATGGACAACCCCTGTATGTAAGAGCATTAGTATTCTCTGATGAATATGTCACATTATAGACTCTGAATACATAATATTTGAGTCCTTCTGGTCATTTTTTCTCTCCGGAAGGTGGAAAGTCTTGTAGCATTGATGAGTGGTATTGCAGGGATTATCTATTTTGAGTACCAATGTGACACTAGAAATATTAATTTCTGATTCCTGCAACATGAGTATAGATACAGACCTGCATGTTGACCCATATTCAGTGATGGGAATATTCCTTTCTTAACATAAGTAGTTCCACTGGCTTTAGTAAGACTCACGTCAGTGGCCTAATTCAATGCATTAAAGCTTAGAAGTCTAAAATACCTATAGACATGAAAAATTAACCAATAAAACACCTCTGTCTGCTGCGTCTTTTATAACATCTACAAATTCTGAGCTTATTAAATTTAAATGAGCCTAAAGCTTTTAGCTGCACTGTTCATTGTTTTTTCTCTGTGTGCCTTTGTGCCACAGCAGGAGTGTTGCATGCCTTTGCAATATTAATATTTCTAAACATCTGGCATCTCCTATATGACTTCACAGATTATCTTTAGAGGAAGCCAAATTAAA
>VZTB01001201.1:35943-84796 GCA_013397245.1 Thryothorus ludovicianus
TATATACGTGTATTCAGCTCTGCCTTTAGGGATTTACACAAAAAAATGACATTGAACAGCACACTGTAACCATGTCACCTTGTAGTGATTGGAAGTTATAAACTCATAAAACCAAAATGGAGGTAGTGTTTATTAATGACAAAAAGAAAAAAAAATAAAAAAGGATAAAGGTCTGTTTCAGAAACTGTTTTGTACTTAATATTTAAATTTCATGTTTATTGTAAGATTCAAAATGGACCTTTTTATTGTGCTTTGAATATTTGATTCCAGTATGGGAAACCTATGCACACTAAAAGTAATTGTAAATGTCCCAAGTAAATGTTTATCTCCATTCTGTATTGTAATTAGTTTAGTGCTTTGTTTTTACTGCTTTTCATGAAANCAAAAAAAAAAAAAAAAAAAAAAAAAAAAAAGAGAGAGAAATTGTAGTTTGAAACAAGTTTCCACAAATAAATCTCTTCTAGCAGCATCCTCTGAAATGTAACAGTTCCAATAATGTGCCTCTTTCTATTGGAGGTGTTTTAAAAAGGTGAATTAAAGTAATTGAAGAGACAAACTCCAGCAGTGTGAAATGATCCAGCAGAGAACATATAACCCTGTACAATCTTTATTTTCACTCTCACAAGATTACCATGTTTATAAATTTTCAGCCAGACTTGAAGGAGAGATTTGCATATATATATATANTGGAAGTTATAAACTCATAAAACCAAAATGGAGGTAGTGTTTATTAATGACAAAAAGAAAAAAAAATAAAAAAGGATAAAGGTCTGTTTCAGAAACTGTTTTGTACTTAATATTTAAATTTCATGTTTATTGTAAGATTCAAAATGGACCTTTTTATTGTGCTTTGAATATTTGATTCCAGTATGGGAAACCTATGCACACTAAAAGTAATTGTAAATGTCCCAAGTAAATGTTTATCTCCATTCTGTATTGTAATTAGTTTAGTGCTTTGTTTTTACTGCTTTTCATGAAAACTATTCAATGGTACATTGATTGAAAACATTATTCAATTCCCAGAGTCCATTGCTTTCAGAATGATTATATTTAGAAATCAGCTTACATCACCCTATTGGACTATGACTTGTTTAATTTCCTAAGAAAATATGTAGTTCATAAAATATGGAAATTAAGGGCTTTGGTATTAACGTTTATAAACTTATTCATTTTCATGTTCACTGTAATCAAGGCAAGACTTGTAAGATAGAAGCATACCCTGGCTTTTGCACACAAAACAATAGTTATTCTTGATACTGTATATTTATGGGCTTGACTTTCAGTAATTCCTTTTGTTTTGTTCTAGGTATTTTTATTTTTGCAAGCAGTCTTTGCACTTGATCTAGTCTTCTTCAGGTAAAATAGGTAAACCTCAGCTGCATCTCTGCTGCCTCCATTCATCACCTCTTTATGTAAATGCAGACTGTTGGAAAATTCATCTTTTCTTTCACAGATAATTTCCAAAGCATAAAAGGTCTAGAAGAAGAATGATCCTAAATGATGGGACAATGTGAAACAGCATACCAGAAGTGAGCACAACCAGATTAATCACAGCTCAGAAATCCTAGCCTGCCACAGGATTTCCCCTATAGTCAGCTTTGGAAGTGTTTTAAAATCCACCAACTAGCAGAACTTGTGTTTTTAAGGAGAGAAGAAGAGCAATATTACTTAATGAGTCCAGTAGAGCTGCATTTTATCTCCATCTCACATCTGCACACGGGAAGTGAGGTGTAGAGATGATGCATTGATCAAATCATTTTAATTCCATATTTTCCATTAATATATTGAATTTGAAATTATTTTGTTTAAGTAGAGACATTATAAATTTATGACTTTTATCAATCATGTAGAATTATGGACTCATCCCATGTAGTTAAGCAACAGTTTTGCAGTTAAAGCACAGATTCAATAGATCCAATTTCACACAGATGTAAGTGAGAAAAACAGCAATCCTTTCCAAATTAGAGCATTTATTTTTCATAGATGAAATTGAATTTGATGAGATTTTACAAGTAAATTGGTGGCTAATTTAACATCATAGTAATGACAAAATTTTTCTCTTTTCAGAAATTCTGTGGGGTTTTTTGGTTGGTGTTTTCCATTTTTGAACCAGCAGCAATGTTACAATGGTTTTGGATAGAATATAAACAGTTATATACACTTTGATATGCATGTATCCTAAATATATGTATCAAAGAAAGGAGAAGATAACCAGGAACTCATTTTTTCTTTAAAAGATAGGAGTTTTAGTCCAAAAGTAGCAGAATTAAAACAGAACGTGATACTTCTTTGTATAAACTGTCATATGGAGCTCATTGCTACAGGACATTCTATCTGCTATAAGTAGTAGAAGTCCTCACAAAAGACAAAAACACATTAACGGAAAAGTTTTCTGTAAAATATCCACCAAATAACCACCTATCAAATAGGTCTGTCAAAAACAATGTAAATATTATATCTGGTGTAAAAAGTCCTAGATTACTAGAAGCTGGAGATGAAGTTTCTGTCTGGTCTTGTCCTGTGTCATGGGCTCTGTAGTGACTTCTGTTAGAGCTGGAGAACTGGAATAAGATGAACACTTTGGTGTAGCTCAAGTTAACCAGTACGATTTTTACAACACAGATTTAATTACTGAAATGTTGCTGAAATGGCAATCTTCTTTTGAAGGGGGGATAAGGGAAAGTTTTGATTAAATGATCAGATAAAAAATTTTATATAACAACATTTGTTTTTTATATTCTTTGTCATAAAAATTTCCTTTTAAATTAGGCTGAAGAGTAGCACTTTCATCAGGGAGTCCAGACTGCTTTGGTGGGTGGGATGAACAGGAGATAGCAAGCTCTTTATGGCAAACCAAAGAGCAGAGCCCAGAAGATGTAAGGCATGGAAAGAGGAACTAGCACATCTTCTGGAGCATGACTGAAGGAGTTGTGCAATGATGGAACCTGGATTGGCTCGTGACTTGTATCAGTGTTGATTTCAAGTACTTGCAATCAAAGCACTCACAGAGGTTGTCAGATAATTTGAAAATAAACACTTAAGGAACTTAAATAGCTAAATTTGCTATTAATGACTTTGATACAGGTTTACGGTTCTGAATCATGAGCATTATTTCTAAATATACAAAAGACGTCTGAGGTAAAGCAAACATGTAAATTCATTTTCCTCTAAACAGAAAATATCCAAAATTGTTGTCTTCTAGCCAGAGCAATCCTTTTAGATAAGTTCATTACATGAGGTGGTCTTTTCAACTCTGCAGGTGCAGATTTTCACTATACAAACCAATAACTGAGAAATACTCAAAATAAGAGACATGGAGAACATGCAGTTGTGGAAAACTTGGAATATTTTCAAACTTAGCGTTTGCAGGTGGGTAGCCTCTCTGAAGATTTTTATACCCAAACACTCACTACTTATACTTGGAGCCTTTTCCTTTGTAGATCCCAACAGAAAAGGGAGGCTGTTCACAAATTGTTGCTGTTTGTTACACAAAATGTGTTGTGAATGTACTGTCTCAATTTAAAATAACCTGATTCAGATCAACCTACTTAATGAAGAGTACTCAGAGGTCACTAAAACTTTGATTTTCCAGTTATCTTATTTTATAGTTAGTGCTTCAGAAGCAATCAAAACTATAACGAGATAGATAAATCAGATTGTTTTTATTGGTCTACTGTGTACATTTTAATATAGGTAACAAGAGCATCCACTGAATTAGACTTTGGAGGAATTTGCACTATAATGTGACATAGCTTTAACATTGACACTACTAGAAACATCACCAGTTTGATAATTAATCAATATGTATTTTCATCTGAATAATATATTTAATTCCAATTTACTTTTTTTTAAGAACTTAAAACTATATGAAGTTGATAATAGATTTGTCCATAGGTCTTCAGATCTACTGAAGTATTTTTATTAAGAAAGTCGTGAAAGACTCTAATTAGCAGTTAAGTCAAAATAAAAATAGTGGGATTTTTTTGTGTAATTAATTTTGTATTTTATATTTAAAAAAATAATTATTTTGAAGATAATGTAAATAAAATTAGATTCCCATGAATTGTTTTCATGCACTATTGGAAAGGTTTCATTTGTTCTTAGGAAGTCTGTATGAGTAAAGTCTCCAAGTGACAGATCTGTCAATTACTGGGATTAAAAACTACAGCATCTCAGAGACTCAGAGTCAGAAAAATATTTAGGGTTTTCTATGGACCTGACACTTACTGCACATCATAAATGTCATTTTGATTGTTGCAGAAATCTTTGAACACCAGGTAATGTAGAGCGGAATAGACAAAGAAACGCACATATAAACACTACAAAATTAAGACTTTTTGCTATTATAGAGTCAAATTTGACAGCTTCAAAAATAATAGTCTCATCACCAAAATATAGCTTTGCTTTTAAAACATATTTTTTATGTTTGCTTAATTATTGCTTAATACTGAAGTTTTCCTGCATTCTAGTTTCCTAGCTTCTGTCCAGAACAATCAATGCTTCCAAACATACTGTGAGAATCAGTGACATTAGCTTTAACTACACTGTAAATGTTAGAAAATATTGATAACGTATGTATATATCTCTAAGTTATATTCTCACTTTGATGTCATATTTGTCTCTGGAAAGGGTATTTGAGCACCTGGGTATCTTACAGGAGAGAAAGGAAAGCCAGGTTGCCAATTTGTGTTGGGCTCCAGTCCATCACTTGAGTATTATAAATACAGTGATAAAGTGTAGCAGAGAGGTTGACAGAAATGAGAAATGTGACACTGATTATGCAGATGATTATGTTTACATTTATCACTAATACAGAATCTAAATATTGCCAGAGAAGTATCTGATACAAGCATATATAAAGGGTTATAAGCAGGTTCAGGTGGAAACACATAGGTTTACAATCTTTGGCCTTGCAAGATGCACAGTTACCAACTGTGAAAGCACCTATGTAGCTCCTTTAGGATTTTATCTCCATATGTGACCAGACTTCAGCACTTTTATTCACCTGTCTAAAAGTGAGTATTCCCCATCTTCAAGCTGGACACACCCTGCAGGAGTCCCTGCTGGGACAGGGGGTGTGGCGAGACACTCAGAAGCTGCCTGACACCACAAGAGATTAGTTGACCCAGTTGACTCAGTGTCCAGCAGCACCTTATACCCAGCTGAAGGCTGGTGGGTAACAAAGTCAACCATCACAGGTCCTCCCCCTTCTCTGGAATGCATCAATTATGTGAACATCCAGATGGCCCCTCCTGCAATTCCCTCCTGGTGTTCTCATTCTAGGACAAATCACATTGCCCACCAGAGATGATTGGAAAGGAGAGGGGGGACATGTGCCAAGACCCAATTTTCTTTCATCATCATCACACAGAAGTTTCAAGAGAGCAAAAATACTTTCTCGATACGAAGAAATGCAAGTGAGATGGGACCTACTGTTCCATGCAGATTGGTGCATGAGTTAGTGGCAGGAATGGCAATTTACGTGTTTTTGTTTGCCAGGGATACTCTTGGTAAATTATGAACCCACATCATGTAAGATCAGACCTCTGACTAGTGACAGATTATGAGTGAATTCTGCAATATATATTCTTCTGGAAGTGGTTTAACAAGGAAATCTTATTACCAGGTGGGAAAGCAGGATAACACACTGTGTAAGCCTATAGGACACAATAATCTTTGCTACTGATGCAAAATATGAAGTCAGAGTTAGCTTAAAGGTATTAGCCTTAAAGTTTAGTTTACCACTTCAAGGCTACTGCTTTCCTCCAAATAAAATACTTCAAAAAGGTGAGCTTAGTATGGTAGCTTAAATGAATAAATAAAACTCTACTTGTCTGTGGTGCAAATAAGCTGCCAGTGTTACATAAGTAAGATGAGGTCCCTCTCCATGCCCAATACCAAATGATAACTGTAAACAAAGCTGAGGAAGGACTGGTGGAAGAGGAACCCAAGCAAAACATCAAAGACAGATTAGGAGTGAACAGTACTGTGTGGGCACCACTAGTGAGGGCATGAATGATGGATATGGACAGCTACTGAAAGGTTTGTCATAAGATGACACTGACAGCTAAAAAACTGCTGGAGACTTGAAAGTAGTCTTTCATTCTACCGAAGACAAGTACTGAAAGAGAGTGAGAATTTTTAGAGCAAGATGTGAAACATACTACTTAGAAATTGTTAAAAATCCAACTATCACCATTTGTGGTCCTCCTACATATAAAATTAAGTTTCAATAACCACTACCTCTAGGAATGCACTAATCTGGGGACATCACTAAAATACTAGTATTGCCCAGAATGAGGCTCATTCCACCAGGATTTTCTGCTGAATGTATATCTTCAAGGAAATTCTAGAAGACTGTGATCTCTGCATGAGTTATTTCCTATGGTAGCTTCAAAGACTATGATGGCATATGTCATCATGCACTCGGACTTCTAAGAGTAAAGGCATGTATGATAGCACAAATATCCCAGGAGAAATTCATGTTTATCTGAATCCTGTTTCAGTGAGGACCAAACACTGAGTAGGTAAGATCAATTAAAGGCACTTAGTAGGAAGAGAATTTGGTGGAAAAGTTAGATTAGCTAAGCTGGAAACTGCCTCCATGTTGTCTCAGAGCCTCTGAGGAGAAGAGAGGTTAGAAACTGTGAGTCGCACACTCACTTGACGTAACAGGAACTGCCCTAAAGGCAAAGAGAAAAAGTAATATGTTGTCTTATGCTATGCTAACATGGTCTCCAGGGATGAGGAGTATTTCTACAGATGTGATCAAGTGAGACGCTGGATTGTGCTGAAACCAGGCAGTATTTCTGTGAGACAATCCTACAGATTTCCCCCAATGACTTAGGTAGCTCTGCGAGTAGTGGTGAATTTTAATGTGCCAGAGAAGGGGCTGATTAAATAATCACCTTGGGCATCTTCAATTACATTTGTAAAAAATGCCCAGTGGAGAGTTGTGGCTGTGAGAGCTTTAATTTGTAGAGAGTTCAGAAAAGCTCCCCACTTTCACATAGTAGATGTCAGGCACAAATATTTCCATACAAGTTTTCTTGAACAATAAATTTCATTTGCATAATAATTGGGAAGATTCATGAAAATAGAGATGATGTTGAAACTCTACAATGCCTTTGAATGATAATTTATCACACCAAGGCCTGAATACTTACATAAAGATGGGAATAATAAACTATTCTCCAAAGAGTTGATTATGGAAGAGAGCTTAGATGACATGCCTCAGTTCTGACCTGCTTGTGGTAGGAATAATAAATTCTAGCCTTAATCAAAAGCCTATAGAAAATAAATTATAAAGCAGAGCTGCACAGGAGTGGCTTATGATGTGATATTTTAAAAAATATTTATTTCCTTAATATATATTTTTATATGATAAATTACTGTGCGAACATACATGGCAATCTTTACTTTGCACAGTAACACAAAGCTCACGGGACATTTGGGCTAAAAAAGGTGTTTCCATCAATGAAAAATGTACTTTATGGCAAGGTTGCAAATTCAGCCCATGATTTTCATAGACAGCAGTAGAAAAAAAAAGAAGCAGAAAGACAGTGATAAGTCACTGCTGTTGAGGTCCATATCCTTCTGCCAACAAGCTTAACTTCCAAAAGGCATGAACAATATCAAAGAAATTGAAACAAGCTCTGGAATAATTGTATTGTTCTCTGTACAAGCATATGAGCAAATATGACAAGAATGTAAACAGAAGTTTATTTGACAACTCACAGCACTTGAAGAATTTTGGGTGTTCTATTAAAATTGATCCCATTAGATAAAAAATATAATTCACCATCTGCAGTCTGGGTGTTACAAGCAGATCACATGAAGACCTGATGCTCATTAAGACAAACAGGTATTATTGTTTATTTCTTAACTCACGATTTTTAAGATCTATTAGCTGATAGGTGTTGCCATTAAAAAATACTAAACTTATTTCCAAAAAGCCCAAAACAAACACACAGAAGAAACCCACAAAAAAAAACTTCCACAACTACACAAAACAAGCTGCCTATCTGTCTTTTAATGTCTGGCAACACATACATGTTGGCAATATATTTATTGAATGAGGAATATTCCTTTTCAACTTTTTTTAATATTAATGAAGACCTACTGGTTCAGTCTCTATTAATATTTAAATTATATTAAAGTCCACATCTGTGAGGTAAAAATTCTCAAATTCAGACCAAGTGACTAGGAGAATTCACATTCAGTAGTGCAAGAAAAAGATACATTTTTTTTGTGATGTGTTGTGTCTGACACAGGTCCCTCTGACAGGTCTAGGCATATAGCATGCAAAATCTAAAAGCTGCTGGAGTATAGCTAAATGCTGTTATCCAAGCTGTCATAACTGTATTGCAGTTTAAAGATATTTCTTGACAAGAAAATTGAGAAAGCTGTCTGGCTAGTAAATCAAAACCTTCCTCCTCTTTCAGTGGCCAATGAACAGATGCAGTTTAGGTCACAGATGGTGTTTTTCACCTTTTGGTCACCATGCACATTTTCAGCACAAGTACTTGCTTTCTTTATTACTAGGAGTGAAATGTACCACTATCCACATACCACTGTTATTTCAGAAGGCAAAAAGCTGCTGAGCAGATAAGGTTCAGAAACGCAGAGATTTTTAATGATCTCATAATTTAAGACTCTAGTGCATTTTACTGTGGAATATGTTATTATATGGTTATATTCCCCTGGGGAGATTTAAGAGAAGCAGAAATACCATCAAAAACAAAAGGTATACTGAGATGAATGCATTAAAAAAAAAAAAGGCACAACACACACTACGTAAGCATTTGTTGGTTTTAGAGTCTAAGTTAAAGCTTCCAAGTGGGTTCAACAATTCACTTATAATGGCCACTTATTTCTCTCATTTCCTTTACAACCCACAAGACTGCTCAGCTTGTCTCCTGCGCTCCCTGCAAGGGACCTCCGCTGAGTACAGGCATCTGTCAGAAGTGTTGGTATCAGCTGCTCTGGCCAGCATCCTCCCCTGGATAGCTGACTCAGCTGGCCTTTCCAGGGTCCCTCCCATCAGGGCTGCACAGAACCAGTACCAAGCTCCAAAGGCTGTCTCTGATCTCCTGAATGTGAGTTTTCAAAGATTTAAAATTCTGGACGTTCAAGGAGCAAACAAAGCACACAGACTACAAGAAGGCCTAGAGGTATAAAGGGAGAGTTTTCTTTTGGAGGGAGTATAGTAAGAAGGGCATAACTAGCACTTTTTTGTACAAAAACATCATGTTAGAAGCTTATAAGAAATGCAGAATCAGAATGATGAGTGCATTTGATTTACATGGCAAACTTGGAAACACAGGGCAAAGAAACTTCCAAAACCAACAAGGTTACACCTTTCTCAGCTGTGGCCACAGAACTCCACTCTTCCCTTTAATTTGGCAAAACTTTTACAAAATTTAAGAGAATGAGGAAGCCTTCACAAAGAAGAAATAGTTTTGTTTAATGACTAGCCCTTTTCAGATAATCATTTGTGATGCAAGCAGTTGTAGAGGTGCAAAAGGAGCATTTGATAGTCTGCTGAAGTTCTTGTTTTCTGGAGCAAAGGATTATGACGAAGCTTACACACACACACACACACACATACACACACGCATGCACTTTCTTCAGTTCTGAACTTCCCCAATGAGAAATTTAACAGAAGAACTCCGTTTTATAAGGGTCACAGTGCAGAACGAATATTGACCTTAAAATGCCTTGGACAAGAGTCATCAGAAGGAAAATGAATCAAACACAGAGATTTTAGGCTGGTAGTAATAAATAGCTTATTCTCTGGCAATGTAGATATGCCTGAGCTCTCAGGCCCCTAGAAAAATACCACCTTCAGTCAATGTCAAGCTCTGTTATTTCAAATGATACTGGGTTTAGTTGGTTGAAATTTCAGTTAAGTTCCTCTACAGGAAAGTACAGAACGTTCTTGTTAGTAATGATCTAGTTACTCCCTGATGCAAAAAAGTACATTATTTACCAATGATAGTCATAAACAAACAAAAGGTACATTTTATTTTGAAAGAAAGAGAAATATGTATTTGTTTCTAGTTTGAATCTTCTGCAATTTCTCTGAGCATGCATGATTTTTAATGGGCAAAACACAATCTTTTTCTTTCTGCTAATGTATTAACCATCTAATGAAGCATTTAAAAATATTACTTATAGATGTTTACAGTGGGGTTTCCTTTCCACTGCAACACATTCCAATGAAGTACTTTACTTTTCTAATATACTCTAGGAGTTAACAAAACTGCGAATCTTTTAATCATGGCTTCTTATATGAAGCATCCCAGTTGCTTCATCATGAATTAATCAGCAGAGCTTCACATGGAGTACAGTTTATTTGTGGGAGACTTCAATAAGGGTAAAGAATTAATCACACAACATATGCTTTGTAGAGTCTTGAATAAGAAAGTACACCCAAAAAATTCAGCTAGAAACAGGATCCTAGTTCCTCAGTTTCCAGAGCTCCTCTCTGCAATTCAATTTTCAACCAAAGACAATAAAATAAGATTTTATAGGCTTCACTTGCCCCTTGCTATTTCCCCCATAGTTTGTATTTCTCAAGCATTGGAAAGCCTCATACATTTTACAGGGCTGTTTAAATTACAATGGAATCTGTTTTTAAATCTGTCCATTTCAATACATGCTATTCTTAGAGTGTTTTAGTTGACCTTAAGAATCTTTCACCCTGCTTTAAGTAGATGGAGCAGGATACCATAAATCATAAAGCAGTATAAAACTCTAACATTTGTTGCAAGTTAGAACTATGATTTTCTTCATACTTCTTAGTAGGAAGAATTTTTACAATTGATTTCATGATAATTGAGTTTAAAAAGTAGAATGCAATTTAATGGAATTTAAAATGCTGCACTTACTGGAATACTTTATTCGTCACAAGGTCTAGGGGTTTAGAATTGACTAATAGACAGCGATGATGATAAATCAGTGTAGCAGAGTTAATTTCTTAGAGTTGAATTGGATTTAGTCACTCAGCCCTCAGAATAATGGAATTGCATGGCCAAATTCCCCCACTTCTGAGAGAATTTAGGGATAAGGGACTTCAGCAATTTTTTTTCTTTAGAGACTTTCTAAAGATATTGAAAACAAACCTGTGTAAGTCATAAGAGTTTAATTCATCTTCCTTTTCTGTTGAAATTTCAATTAAAACCACAGTTTATAATGTTCCACACACAGAATTAATTTCTTTTATTAGACAATCTAAAAGTATATGTGACTAGTTAGTGTATGAACTTCAGCATGCATCTAGAGAGAAGTTGTAAACAATAAATTAATGGCTTCCCTAAAAAAATTACCAAGAATTCCCAAAGTAAAAGCAGTTCAAACATTTCAAAAACCAAGAAAAATATTTTTTTGCCACTAGTAATAATATTTTCTTTTTGGTTTTGTGTGTAGTTTGCATTAGTGAATCAAAAAAAAATCATTATGTGTCTTGCCTCACTAACAGTAGAAACTAAACTAAAATTGAGCCTTAACATTTCATTAAAATGATTCTTAAATTCCCTGTGTGTAGATATGTATATACCTGTTTTACATTCCAAGTTTACATTTATCTGTCTAATTAGAACAAGGAATCCCAGCAGTTAGTTGCACTGTCAGAGCTACTTGCCTTATATTTTGTCTATTTCTTTATGTTGGTTAAAAACTTTTAAAACAGAGCTCTGGACAAGCCAGAATAATCCCTTCCTCCATGCCCCTTCAACACTAACCCAAATTTACACGACCTTTGGCTAGCCAGAACAGCATATGGGCATGCAGAAAGTTCTGCCCAGTATGATTCAGTGGTACCCTTTTGGGGGGTTACTTATTTTAAAAGTGAAATATAAGTGTGTATAACATCCTCCTTCTATGGACAGCTGAGAGCCATGGTAGATGAGATGCGAACAGCTGCTTTACCTGAAGAAATCACATGGGTGTTTTGATCACTTAAAGTCTCTACACAAACTTCCCCTGTGTGAAATGCGTTTTATGCAGCCATCTGTATCCAGTAGAAATCATTTCTGTAGTATTATTATTGTTATTGTTGTATTCTATTTTTGTTTAAAAGACAGACACTACTACAATGGAATTTTTAGTGAAGGTATAATTATGCCTTTTTGTAAGCATGCCTACAAACTTCATATTAGAACTTTTCAACAGTGTACTTTTTAATGTACTTTATAAATTAATAAAGCCTACATTTCTACATTATAATGGTAAATGCATCTCTACCATAATCTTAAAATTTGGGGGGATTTGGCTGGTTAATGTTTCCTTCTTCTATCCTAATTTAAAATACTATAATAAACAAATGTAAATAATCAAGCACATGTACCAAACACCTTTTATCCTCAGAAGTTACCAGTCAAAATCTTTTGTAATTTATATTTGCATTTCTTCATCCCTAGGCTTTATACTGGAAACTGCATTCCTTCACATTTGATAGGCAGATTATAAAGATGACTGTCTTTCTCCAGCACTTTTTAAGTGCCTCCAGTTACGATTTAATTACCTTTATTCCCCCTCTTCAGGTTCATAGCCTAGAACAACAGCCTTGGTAACCAATGTTTAGAATCAGCCATCAGCTTCCAGTATGTGAAATTCTTATAACTGCACCAGTGTCAGAATACTCCTGAGCACTACCTTGTAAGAAAATGCTGCAAAAGATACAAGAAATTAATATGCCTTCATATCCTGTTAAGAAACATAAAGCTCAAATATCATATTTCACCCATTTGCATTCAGGAAATGAGAAGCATCAGTGCATCATCCCCATGTGTAATTGTGCACAGCATCCATTATAATTACCACAAAGACAAATCTTAATAAAGTACCCACCATCACTGAAGAGCTGCCATGTCACCTGTCCATGATGTTTCTAGAGTTCAGCTAGCCTTGCCACATTACATTCCTGCCACATTGCATTCCAAGAGTATTTAGTTCCAGCTCAATAGTTACATGAGGGGAGAGGGGGGAAGGGAATAATAGCTTACAAATAATCCCTTACTAAAAGCACCCAAGGTGGCTGAAGTTCCTTTCTTTTAGGTGGTGTAGAAAAGTTTCCCATTAAAAATAAAATAGATTACACATAATAGGTTTTTTTCTGCTTTTATGTGTCCATCCCCCAAAGAGGGACTGTAGTTTGTTGAAGCAGGCTGGTTAATGATCCACTGTCATTAAAAGAAGCATAACAGCGTGATTGTACATTTGGAAAAAGAACACAGGCATTTTTGTATCATTTTCAAAGTGGAAGCTCTGTAACTGCTAGATTCCATCTTTACTACAGCTACTAACACTGAAAATTTGTTAAAGTTGTGTAAGTGGATGAATTCATACAACATCAAGTTTTAATAATTCATGATGCAGTACCCACTACTAATACAGAAACACTTGTACTGCTCAAAAAGCCTTTCAGATTCTAGGAAAGATGTAAGGCATATTCCTAGGCAAGAATAATTTTTCACCTCAGTCAGGACTGACAGCTGTAATTCTTATTCCTCTAAGGCAGAAGCAGCATCATAATCTCCCTGAAGCAATGAGGAAATTAAATGGACCTTACTCAGCACATGCACATATTTCATAAGCTTTGCATGGAAAACTATGATTTTGCCTTTTTATCTGCACTAGTTCCAGCCAGGACAGGGTTAATTTTTTGCAGTAGCTGGGACCAGGACCATAACGTTATTCAATACCACCTTATGTCATTGCTAGGGTTGGCAGAAAGGGAATACACTCTCTTCCAAAAGTGTTCCTTCTGGTTGGGGCAGAGTAAGGGAGTCACCCCATGTTTTTCTTTGTCCTGGAATCCCAGAATGTGCTGAGAATTTTGCATATGAATCACTCTCTCTTGTACACTTTTGTTATTTTATTTGTTTTCTTATCTCATTGCTGTTTCCACTAATTTGTTCTTGTGTTCTCTGTGGTTTTTGCCTCCAATTCTCACCTCTTTGCCAACACAGCAGGAAGGAGGAGAGAGAACCTGCAGAGTTGGGAGAGTGTTTGTGGTAGCACTGAACTGGGGAATACCATTAAATCTCAACTGTGAGAGACACTCAGACCCTGGAAGGGTTGGTCATGCTTGCTGCCCTCATCAGTAAAGGTGATAACAAGCAGCAGTCTAGATGATCTGAAAGCTCAAGATAATAATCAGCTGTGTCAAAGTTTGTCAGGTCTGACACTTCTCTTATCAAGCATGAAGCATATTTGTCCTGGAATACACAGATGGGTTTTTTCATATTGATGAGCTCATAAAGGTACAAGATGTATGCATCAGCAATAATAAATGGGTCAGCATAATAAAATTCTTAGTACTGCCAGGGCAACATAATGATGATGCAAATACAGTAAAATAATACTAAATTATCCTGTCTCACATTTTTGTTGCTCTTCACAAAAAATATTACAGAGAAGAAAATGTACAAGGATATATATTTTTCAATTAATAAATTTAAAATTTCTTTTCTTCAACATACAATCATGCCATATATAGCAAGATTAAATATCACGGAATAATAATGTAACATTCATGTATTCACTAGGTTTTATTACTTTTTTGTATATAAACTCATTTCTAGTTGTGATAAGACACATTCTTCTGCTCTACTGTAGTTTCACAGTAGAACTTCTAATGTTGTATTCGACATAAAAAAAATCAATATCTGATATTTGACTTCTCTTGCTTGATCTCAAATTTGTTAAATGTTTATTTAATCTTTTGAATATACTAGTATTCAAAGTTGCCATTTTTCCTTAAAAGAATAGATATGGTGAATTGTTCATTTATTTTTGTATATTTACTTCTAAAAAGTCCATATTCTGAAGTGTATTTACAAAAAACAATCAGTAAAATTCATAACTGAAGTCCTGTTAAGCAGCAATTATTTTAGTGCAAATGTATTATCAAAATTAATTTTAGCAGCTGCCACTAAAAATGCATCCTTTGTTAAATAACGTTTGAGAATCATAGCTTACAAACATAGACAAAGATTGAGGTGATTTCTAAACAAAACTTTTCCAGATTGAACAAAGACTGACAACAGCCAGAAGAAAAAAAATCACTTGAACAATGCTCAGTAAAGACAATTGCTTTATTCTGAAGACAAACCTTATTTAAAGTCCCAGTTCAACCATCACCACTGCCACTGCTAAACTGTGTGCCCCAGATTTTCATCTCAGTGTTGATTTAAGCATTAGAAACAGTTTTCAGAGGACTTATTTCTTCATATTCAAAAATATTCAATTTATTTTGGTTTCCTACATACCTATGTGTGCTCTTCATGGACCATAGTTTCATTATACACTACAGAGACATTAAAGATCAAAAACATGATTTGGGACACCCTGGAGGAACACTTATAACACAAATAATGTACCTTGGTCAAAGTTTTTTTGTCACATTTTTCTAACAATGAACACTGGAAATGTTTACCATTTTTGCATGTCCTTTCAGTAACACATTTTCTTAACAAGAGAGAAGAAAATGCATCTACCTTTCTTGCTTGTCTTTCTATTTTTATTTTAATAGTTCTTAAATTTTTTAGGTAAATGACAGGTAAATTGACAGGAAAATGACATGACTTTAGGCTGGTATTTCGTTGTTCACAATTTCGGGTGATTTTTCTGAAGCTTTGAGTGGTGGGATACTTTTTTACCATTTCATCAGTCAACACAGAAATCTAAATAAATTACTCAAATACCAAACACACAAATTTATTTATCAGCTGCCCCCTTTCAGAACTGGAGCTTTTAGTATCCATATCTGAGATGAAACCTTAAGGAGTCAAGACCATTGTAAATTATTTTCCCTTTCACTAAGAAATCTAATTTTAGTTCTCTTACAAATACAAGGGCCAAAAAATTGTCACTACTGGTTTGGGCTTGGCTTCTCCTTCAGACACATGAGGCTTTTGCTATTCATGGAAAGTATGCCATAATACTTTAGAGAAAATGGAATTTAATATTTTGCAATTCAAGAATTTCAGTTTAATAGTGTCATTTCATAGTTTTAAAACTGTACACACTTCAACACTAAAAATGTCAACAACATCGCTACACAGAAGACTATTACAGATACACTGTCTGAAAACACTTATTTTACTCTATTTCAAAAAAAAAAGGATTTTGAGATCATATTTCTTTCCATCTTCAACTCAGAACTTCATCTTATTCAATTTTTATCCCATCTCATCAACTGAAAGGCAAAATATATTATTAAAAACAATTATGTTCCCACAAGTTTTCTTGAAAATTCTAGTAATTGGAAGGAAGAGGATCAAATTAAGGCTTTCACACAGAGAAAGACTGACAGAACTCTGATGTTACACACAGCATCAGCTGCCTGGTCAAGTAGTGATAATCCAGTTGCTGGTCATTGAGCATATACATAGCTCTATATTAACTCTCTTATTATTCCTCTTGTCCACATATATTAACATTACAGCAGTGAGGATGGAAAGTATTCAGATCTATAAAAAGAAGCCATCAGTTGAGCTGTTCTTCAGACAAATTAGTTCAGTGCTTACTCCTACACTTAAAAAAAACCCCAACCTAATATTTAACTTTCTCTGTCAGAACTCTAGAGTTAATATAATATAAAAAAATCATTTGCTGATACCTTAATATTTTTATGTTACAGCCAACTGAGAGTTTGCTGACAAAGCTGAAAGTGTCAGTTACTCTGTAGTGCCATAAAATAATAAATGCAGTACATTAGACTGGATGTAGAAGGTGATTGATAATTACTTGACATCATGTTGTGTAAGTTCCCAAAGCAGTGATTTTGAATACATACATAAGTGATTCAGCACTCACATTCGGGTATCATGAAATCTCTGTAGCCCTTGAAGTTTGCAGACCTCCAGATTTTCAATAATACTCTTATTTATTTTGTTCTGAAGTTATTTTGTAGCAGGTAGGGGAATTATATAAGTTCCAGTCTTTCTGAAAATACTGTGATACAGCTGTTTCCTGAGCACCTCTAAATTTCCTATTTCATCAAACTGGTTGCTGCAACTGTCACTTAATAATCAACTCTCTCCAATATTTGATAGTAATAGAAGTAATTGATTCCATTGAGGAACATTGATGTACAAATAAGGGTCGAATTTTAGACATTATCCTAGTAAAATAATCCTAGGAAAAAAAGATAGAAGTAGAAAAACAGCTAGACAAACATCACTGCAGATAAGGGTTCCATCAATATGCCTGTCAACGTTAGTATTAGCCTCCTAGCTACACACGTTATTTTCCTATAGCTATGAAGTTGGTGTTTGCAGCTATTCATGTATCTGCCTTCTAACCTGTGCAATTGGAAAAGAGTCAAAATGATGGAAAATTGTAATTCTTCATCATGCTTCCCAGAATTAATTGCATTTGATAGACCCCATGAAAATTCAGTTCAACGGAATAGGAAAAGATGATGCATTTAAACTTTCCCTTGGTATACAACCAAATAAAAGATTTTTTATATGACCAATAAGTCAATTGTGGTCTTAGTTATTTCCAAATAATCACTAAGGTTGGAAGTGACTTGTGGAGATCATCTAGTCTTAGTTCCCTGATCAAAATAGGATCAATTAGAGCTGGCTGCTCAGGAACACAGCCAGTCAGTTTTCAAATATTTCTAGAGATGTTGACAGACTCTACCTCCTCTTTCATCAACCTGTTCAAGTCTTTGACTACCTTCAGAATTAATTTGTTTCTTAGAATAAAACAGAATTTTCTGTATTTCAATTTATGCCTACTGCTGAACACAGCACTTCATGTGCAATACTACCAACCCTGAGGGGGAGAATCACCTCCCCTGACCTGTTGGTAGCAATGCTCGTATAAACCCAGCAGCAGGGACAAGTCATGCAAGCATTCTAATACTAAGTAGCTAAAGTCCTTCCAAGGCAACCTGCAACATAACATAAACGATCCCTCATCTGACTTCAATATTCCATGCACCGAAAGAAAAAATATCCTTTATATTTGTGGGCTTCCTCTTAGTCACACTTAAAAAGACATTTGCTCCGGTGAATATGTGGATCCAACATCCAAATTTCTCAATAAAAATACTTTATCGGAATATAAAATAAAACTCAGATTAGCTTGTGATTAATATGCATTTTTTTCACCTACAATGAATTTTTATTACGTAGAGTGGTAGCATGGAAAAACTACCTGAACATGAGAAATCAATAAAATATTATTACTAGTCACTTGCATACCACTGTGACATTTCATTAAAACCTAGCTGCAAGAGATATAAACAGCAGATAGATGGCACAAAAAAAACCCACCCTACAGAGGTCATAGTTCCAGCAACCCTTATAATAAGATGAATTTTAAAAGTTTAATTCCACACTACCCTGACTTAATAAATATGCATACTACTACATAAAATTAATATTCACCCCTGAAATTTCAAAAATGTACCTGTTCTGCAGACTTGAGCTGAAATATTAAAGTTACAATACTGAAGCTGTTTAAGGTCCACAAACTGTATAAGCAATAACTTCCAGGTTAAAGCTTTATTCTTCCTTGTTCTGTATTCTGTAGCAGTGGATGTACCCGGTCAAGGTACTTCATCTCAGCTGGTTTCCAATGAATTGGGGCAGAAGCAGGACAGTTACATAGAGCACAAACCGAAAATTATTTTAAATTCAACGCCTTAAGTAAAATAAAATGTTTCAGAAATGCAGTTTAGAAATGCAGAGTTCAGCCTGTACTGGCACAGCAACAAATTTGTTCCCTTCTTCCTTCAGTGCTTCACTTCAGTGAAGCCACACATCGGAATGTACCAGAGCTGAGCAGCCACAACACCATTCCTCTGCTCTGTGCCCTGGTTTGTGCCCCTCTCCACACAGAAAACACAAGCAGAACACCACACCAGCAAAGCAAGACCAGAAGCCACAAGATGAGTGCACCTCCCTTTTATCTTCATTGCAGCAGCAGTGCCACATTGTGTTACTGCACTTAGGAACCTGATTTCAGCAGTGCTATCTTGACAAGAGCAGAGTGAGATACGAACAGAGATGGAAACACAGCTATGGGGGGTCATGATCAGCCATTACTGGTGCTGAAATGCTTGTCTCAACTCTGTGATCAGTTAGGGAAGATATTTTTCAACTACTTCCACACCATGGAGTTCTACCACCACAAAGAGCCAGTAAACAATGAAAAATAAACACAATTATGCAATATTCATTCCTATAACAGAGACAACTCTTTCTGATTAGAAAAACAAGAATCATAGACAGTTCTGGTATGTCCCAAAATTATTCCTTTTTGCTTTTCATTCTGAAAGCTTTCTTATTTATATGTATTGGAAAACATCTATATATAACCATTTTGTGTTGTATGCCACAGGTTCTTGCAGGAAATCATCCAAAGATGTAGTTACAGGCATACACAGAACTCACAGGCTGGTGGTTCACGTTTAAGTTGGTTAATTCCTGCCAAACACACACAACAATATTTATGATTTCTAATTTATAAATGTGAATTAAGCACTAGCATTGCAGACACAGATTTAAACATCAGGGCTCACTAGAGTTACTACAGCTGATACGTAGGAGGCTGCAGGATGAATGAATGAAAGACCAAAGCCAAGTCCTCTATCTTATCTTTTGCTACTTTTTGCCTCTCCCATACATCAATATATGTAGAAATGGAAGCAAGAATAGAAATTATAAGATTGGAAAAAAATTTTAAAAGTTTGATCTGGCATTTCATCCTCTGCCAGTACAAGCCATGTAAGAACATTGTTCAGGGAGATCAGTGTGTTCTGCCTCACATGACCATGAAAGTACCTAGACAGTTACATGAAAATTTTAATGGTGCTTCACTTTAGTCTGTAATATAAATATTGAAAACCATGAGCACCAAAGATTACAGAAAAAGTATGTTTAAAGAATTAAAATGGAAACTATTATCAGTAAGAAAGCAGGTTCTATGTTAACATTTCTCTAAAAGTTTCAAAAAGACTATGAAAGTCATTTCAAAATGAACCCTTCTCTGCCAGAACAAGCAAAACAAACCTGAAAAACCTGTGACAGATGCTTTGCCAGAGTCAAAAATCACATGTGAACTTCAGATGAGGAATTCTGATTCAAGTCTGAAATCTTTCACACACCTGAGTGAGCTCTGAGTGAAATGAAATCTTCTGCTTCTATGTGTATCAGGCAGGGTCATCTCTTATCTCTACCAGCCAAAGCTCACACTTTGAAATTCATCAAGCTTTAATTAACTGGAATCCCATTAAATTCCTAGGATTTTCAAAATGTTTCCCAATCAGACTGTATTAGGCTAACCTGGTGTGGTCAAATATACTCTTCTGTAATATAATTCTACATACTGCACCACTCCATATTGGTTAAGAGTGATAAACATAAAAATAGTCATACACGAACCTAAACTCCTGCAGTCAGTTAATTAAGCATCTCAATTAAGAGTGAAACATGTATGACATTTTGACCTTTGCTATCAAAATTTCCTTCCTTTTTCCTTCATAACAAACAGCATCAGTAAATTTTAAAAAAAAAAAAATCAATAGTAAGAGAGAGAAACATAGTGTTTTGTACTTCCATTTTAAATGTTCCTAACTCCAGTCAGCTGACTGCTATTTTGTGAGTGGGCAGCTGACAGTTCCCTAGCAACAGATTAATTGATTACAGCTTTAAATCCACCTCCTTCAACTCATTTTTCCTATTCCTCACTGATGAGTGTATACACGCACATCTGCCGGGTAAAAGATAGCACATTGAGATCTAAAGAACAAAGGGAGAAGGACTTGAGAGCAATTTATTCCAGAAGTGTTTTAAATTTCAGAAAAAAATATACTGTAATGTCAAAATAAAAAATTAATTAAAAATTATTTCAGCATACATTCAGTCGTGTTCTTTTCATGCTATTTTTTATTACAGAGATCAATAAATCTTTTCATTCTCTATCATAGTAACCAACAGTGATTAATTCCAAATTTATATATAAAATGTTATCTATCTGGTAATGTCAGAAGCTATAATGGGAAAAAAGAAACTTAAAGATAGAAGACTGTATGTCATAAAGCAGGTCCAAGAGCTAATCTCCACTCATATAATAATGTCTGTCCTAATAACTTACTATGAAGAAAGCATAGGGAATTTTTGCTCCATTTGTTTTAGAGTTTTATATCTTTTATATATATTATCAAAGGGAAATATTTTCAGTACCAAAATAGGAAATAGGTGTGAAAATGGTCCCAGGTAGTTTTTCAGGCCCTAAATCCAGTGATGCTGGCCCAAAAACCCTGCCCAACTCAAATTCATAAACTTTCTAGCTGCTGCAGTTTCTGACTTAAATGTTTGAAACTTCTGACAGAAACAAGCACCACGTTAATTTCAAGTAAATTTTAAGGTCTTAGGGTCTTATTAAAGGAGACTAAGTGTAAATTGATAGCAGGAAGGAATGAGTTCAGGACTGCTAGGGTAGGAAAGAGCTCTAAGGAAAGCTTTGTGGATTGTTTCTCTTATTCTGAATGCCCTGACTCCCTGCAATTTCTCTGGGAAATTGTGATTCCTTCTATTAAGAGCAAATGGTGTGGATTGTCGTGTTACTAATCTCCAATAGGCAAGATCAATACCTGGCATTGTCTCAACATGGTAATTATTAATCTGAATACAGGGCTCTCCACTCCCCCTTTCTAGTAGCAGAGATGCCATTTTTCCTCATGTTGTTATTGGAAATGTGCAAACCCACCTCTTCCACAAGAATACCTGACCCATCAAGGTATCCTGGTTTGGGTAGAATTATGGTCTTTTTCTTTCCTTTCAAAGTGGTTCCGAATTTTTTAGTCTGCAACAAAGCTCAACAATTGCCCAAGCCTGATAGAGCAGGTATGACTTTCTGCTGAAAGAGTTCTGTAAAGCTAATAAGAAACAGGAGAGAGAATTCTGTTTTCTGCCAGTTAGTTCAATATTTAAATGAAAAAATTTTCATGTTAAATGTATAAACAGGCCCAGGAACATGAAAATCAGCTCTCTGCACTTATATCCATAGCTACCAGACTCCACATCAGGCGCTGCATACTAAATGTCTGCTTCCCTGGTCATCCACATCATCAGAGATTAATTTCTTTCTGTACCACTGTATCAGTGGAAAACTCAGAATTCTTAACTCTGCAAGGAGGAATCCATTTTGAAAGTTTGGCTTAGGGTAATCTAAGTCCCTATTAGATCTGTCCTAAAAATATTAAGTTCTGAGACAGACGGAGCTGGAAGAAATTTTGCAGATTCGTAAATTTAATTTGTAAAATACATAGCAATAGTTTTAACTTACTGATGAATTGTTCACCTAGGCATTTTCTCTGAAAGTTTAGCCTACACTCGTGAAAAATATTTAACTTCAGACATTTTTCCACATATAGAAAACATGATCGTAACAGTTTGTAAATGCTAAGCATCTGAAGATAATGCAGTAATGTTTCCATTCTAATTTAATGTATAAATCTCTGTCCCCTACTTGCAACATCCTACCCCTTTCTTTCCCTATTGCTATTTACTAAATGGATAATTAATTTTTAAATTTTTAGATGTTATTTACTAGATGTGAGATAAAAGTGACTTGGATACTTGTTCTCTTCTTTTTTCAGAAAAAGTATTTCCAGTGGGAAGATACTAGCATGATCTTGGAAGTAAACCTTGGCACCAAGAATCATAACATTTTCAAACATTTATTTTAACATCTTGGCAGAAAAGAGACTCCTACAATCACATCACAGCAAACAAATACATACCATGGATTAGAGATGTATGAAAATAGTAGATAAATGGCCAAGAATGTATTTGATGTACATTACAAGTGTCTAATTTAAATATAAATTTAGACATTATAGGAATAATTGGAAAGGAATCTGTATATGTTGCCTACCTTAATTTAAAAATATAACAACATATTAACACATATTAAGGAGAAAGAATTTCCATACTTACTATTTCACCCTGCAAAATAGAATGTTTATCTCTCAAATGGTCTTTATCAGAAAAAAAATTACTTTGGTTCTAAGATCAATGTGGCACACAAATCAACTTATTTTTATCACTCTCCATTATGTAAATTGAAAATGAAAAAAATTGTATTGAAGATATCGAAAGGCTTCCTCATAGTTAGAGGTAGGATATCTAGACTATTATGTCTTCTGCATCTTTTTCCCCAAAATTTGAGTCTTAAGTGAAATATTTGTATATCATATTTTGACATTTGGAAGTTTGCAGTGTATTTTCCAAAAGGTTTCTTTGGCCTTGCATGGAAATTTTGAGCAGATTTTTATTGACAATATTTCATATACGGAAAAAGACTCTCCATAAATTTCTGTGAGCATGCACTACCTGGAATAATTACTTTTTTCCAGAAATTGCCTCTCAGGTGCCAAGCACTTTAACTTCTGCTTTACAGTATTATACTTGTCACATTCAGCAAAGAAAAATTTGTGTCTTCACTCCACCACCCACCCCTGCTCCCTTAAGAGAATCCTTCCTTCTAGGTAAGTACCATCATCACTGTGCTATTATGCTAGTCATGAATAATTACATATTCTGCCTTAATCCAATAAATTTTGTAAATATTTTATGCAAAGTAGACAGTCATCAACTGAAGAAGTTAAGCATGACACACATGGAGGTAGCCTCATTGGAAAAAGTTTTAGAGAATTGCTCTGTACATTTCATAGTAGAAATTGTTAATTCTTACTGATTCAAAATGCTTGCAAGCTAGCCTTGTAACTTTTTCAATAATTTTACACCAAGATGCTCTGGGAACTTTCACTCATGAAATTATATTTGCCTGATTATTGTCATCTTCTGTTTCCATTTTTGTTAGAACTTTAAGCCAAATAGCCCATCTGGCATTTTCTCTCACTTGTCATTTTTTAAGTTATAAAAATACAGTATATTTTAAAATTCTAGCTCATCAGTTTTATATTCTCACATAAGGATTGAACATAACTCAAATACTTTTACAGAATATTTTATGAAAAAAACCTCTTCAAATACATCTGAGATACACATCTGGACTCTGCTTCAGTATCTTACTGACTGCCTGCTGACAATAATGGTCAGGGAGGAGGAGTGCACTGGGCTTGAACATAAATGGATGTTTCACAAAATCATCTCTTGAAATATCCAAATAGTACAGAGGATTTAGCTACATAGCTTCAATTGGAATCAGCATGTGTATTGTGTGTAAGAGAGAAAGATTTTCTTCATATGGTCTTCAGTGTGCATTATGTCTGCATCAAAAAAAAGAAAAAATTGCAAAATGTATTCAAGAGACTGGGGAGCACCTCCTCGAGCACAATCAACATGAGCTGAGAGGGTCTCACTTTACTTCATGAATAGACTTACATTGCATCTTGTGAAATTACTGAGCAGCTGTTAGAGAGAAAACATGATCAGTATCCTTTTGTAGGGACTTACTGAGGACCAATCATCAAATACACATGGTAAATAGAAATGGAGTCTTGAATAGGTGATAAGCAATCAACTGCAAACAAAAGTGAGACACTGTGATCTTACATTCAGCATGAGCAATAAATTAACATATCTGTGCAGTGTACTAGGAATTTAAGAGGACAATAAGGACAACATAAATGTAAAACCAGCCATGGGCTGCATAAATCCAAAATACTTATTCTAGTCTAATTAGAGCATATTTTTAATCTCACATCCCAAACCTTGGCCATCTAATCTTTTCACTAGCAACTGTTTTACAGACTTAACCTATACAATTAAACAAGGCATATGACATGGACTAGTCACAAAGCAGAGGTAACTGAAGACAGACAAGTGATTCAGAAAATGGGCTCAGTTAACTTGTCTTTGTCCATTATGCAGAATTTTAACCATTCTATTACATACAGTGCCAACCCCCCAACACCTCTTCTGCCCTGTCTATCCCTCCTGAAGAGTCTGCAATCATCTGGCAGGGTATTCCAGTCACAGGACTCATCCCACCAGCTTTCACTTCTGCCAGTGATGTCAGATCTCTGGGAGTGGGCCAAAGGCTCCCGCTCCTCTTGTCTGTTCCTCATGCTGTGGGGATTAGTGTAGAGACATTTCAGGTGTGATACTTTGTAGCCAAAACCTGGTAAAGCAGATTGAGGGATCCCATTAGGGCTCATTTCCTCCAGTTTTGTCACACCATTCCATTGCTCATCACTGGAGACTCTGGTTTTGTCCTTTTCCCCCTTCCAGTGTTTAGCAATACAATGTAAAATTATAAGTAGTTACCCAGAATTTATGCATTATGCATTTCCAGCCACAGATAATTGCAGATTTCCTCAAAGAAATCTCACATAAAAGAAGAAAAAACTAGTGGGTATTTCTCTAGATTTCTTTATGCTCTAGACTGGTCCATGGGTGCACTGACTGATCAGTGCTGCAGATTATGCAGATGTAAAGCGTGTCTGAGAGGCTTAGGATGTTTCACACTCATGGCCCTTATGCTACATCACACATTCTTACAAATTTGTCAGTGGAACTAGTGAAACCACTGAGTCCTGTTACAAAGAAAGAATCACCAAGAAATCATCTAATTTGCAGTTTATTAGGAAAGTTTTATACAACTATTTAGATAATTTAGAAACTTCATGCTATCCATATTAAACCAAGGTTAAAAAGTGAGTAGGAGGTCAAAAAAGGTAATAGAAAAGAAATTCTTCCACAAGGATGAGAGCTGTCAAAATCTTTAGCTAGATTTCAGCACAGTCTAATGAATACCTCTCCATTTACTTTAATAGGCCTACACCAGCTCATACAACTGAACTCGTGTCATGCTGCTATTTTTTGCTTGGAATAACATGCGTCTATGTCTCTTTTGTTTATTCATACAGTTATTTTTTTCATGTTTTCTTAAGAATGAGTAACAAATGCTCAACAGACTTGATGCTTTTACTCAGGATACAGGTGCCTTATTTAATGTGTGCTGACAGGCAACATTTGTTTGCAATTGTAGAGAGTGCAAAGAAAAGAAAAGCCACAGAATCTCAGAATATTCTGAGTTGGAAGGGACCCACAAGGAAAATCAAGTCATCTATGAACAACTCATAAAAATTATGCTGATGTCGCACTTGCTGTCATTCTCAAGTCATGCTGTAATAATGTGATTTAATACCTTTAATAATAATAATAGCATTTTAGTGATAATGGTCAACAGACAGAAATCAGAAAATTTTACAGAGGTAGGAAATTTATTCTACTGGGTTAAGTAAATCAGCTGGAGAAACAAAATCAAATCAGCTATTGAGCATGTCAGCTCTTCTCCTGGCCTTCTTGAAATGTTCCACATTTCAAGCATATTGCTTCAGAATCTCATTCACGTCAGAGTAATCAAGCAGCCTCTTTCTTCTAGGGTCTAGAAACTAATGCTCTTATTTCACATAAATCTTAAAGTTACAACTAAATATCTAAACTTCTATTTTTCTTCAGTAAACCACCATATAAAAGTACAAAATTAGAGAGGAAAAGAACTTCAATGATGTTCCTTAGACTTTAACTTTGTTGACTTTTAAATTTTTTGTGCTTCACTGCTTCAGTAAATGGCACAAAGAAGTACCACTACATGCATGTGCCCATGTATGTGTGCACACCTACAGACATTTTCACCATTTATTTTGAGAATGTACATTGCTCTCAGGCTAAATCCTAACCAGGATGTCCCTTGCCTTCACAATTTAAGGGATATAACAAAAAAGCTTTTAGGATAATGAACTGTCCTGTACCAGAAAATAAGGTTCATTCTTTTAGATGCATTACCTTCCACGCCAGTACCTAATGAACAAAATTGTTTGAGTGGATGGAAGTCGAATTGTAAGGATAAGAGGTCTTTTTATGTGTATACCTGGGAAAGAAATACTCCATTATGGAATTTTAATCACTCTATGATCATATGACTATAATGCATCCCCAGAATAATATTCTAGGGGTGCATTATAGTTTAAATGTTCCATCCAAAATGCTGTGAGAATGGCTTTTTTTCTCCCCCAGTATTAAATTCCTCTTTGATTGAAAATAAATAGATAGCATATAACTCTCAATAACTGTTTTGATTTCTAAGATTTTTATCATGTAAGCTATAATAAATTATTGCTTGTGATAGAAAGCACATCATATATTTCCTGTGAATCTTCTGGAAAATGCAAATGCACCATTACTTCAGCCACATTGTCTTTCCAAATCAGACACTGCACCTGATAGTTTATGTTTCTTCAGTTACAAAAATGTTACAGTTATATCAAGAGCTGCCTAAAATTTGTGAACTTGGAATTATAGTAACCAAAAAATATAGCTTTTGATTAAAAATTCCATTTTTATAAAAGTATTTTGTTCAGAGAGAAAATCTAATATTATAAATTAAAATTTAAAAAGTTTATTCCAATATTTACATAATGAACGACTTTCATGTTGTTCAGACATGCTCAACAAAGTGTCATGCTGTGTTCAATTCCATCTCAAATATGCAATACATTAAAAAGATCCAGTCTGCTATTGTGAATGCAGTCCTTGGTTTGACCTGGATGTCCCTATAAAACATCAGCATCACTATCAATAATGCCAATTTGTCCTGTGATCATATAAAAGCATACCACTGGAAGTTTCTTTCTAGGATTTTGGAAGACTACAGCCATCAGAACAGCCATCTTCCCTGTTGGAAAAGGAGCAGTTTGTTTGTTGTATGGCCTCTTTTCCCAAACTGCATGTTGCTGAAATATTCTCAGTTGCTGCAAGAATAAAAGACCATTCCATGAGCTTCAGCAATTAAGTCTTGGCTGTCATATCTGAGATAGAAATTCCAGCAGAATCCTAATTGGGAACATAAATAGCAATAAAATAAACATATGAAACAAAGTTTCCAGAATAAATATTCTTCAAATTAGTTTTCAAAACTAAATTACAGCCTTTAATTTATCATTTTCTTCACTCATAGTTTTTTCCTCAAGCATACTTGCTTGGCAAACTGTCAGATAATTTACATGCATCCAATTTATCTAAGAAGGAATATTTTAATGATGATTGTATCTGGACGACCAGACAGTTATTTCTATGAACCAATATTTTCCATCTGGCTATTAGGAGCTAAAACCAGTTCTATGTGCACACTTCACATTACAGTTTTACCCCAAGAGAACATGGTGATATAGAAGCATAAACTGTGACATCCAAAGTGTGTAAATCAATCAAACAAGTTCAAAGCATCTTCAGAAAGTTAAAAAAAAAAAAATTAAAAAATGAAAGATTAGCAAACAATTATCTTCGCTATTTTAGTCCTATTAAAAGCACTTCTATTAAGAAAGGAATTTGAGTTTGGATTGCAGGGTATTTTTTCCATCTCCCTTTCCTAAGGGAAAATATCCATTTTTCAATAAAAGAATTCACGTTTGGAAATCTTCTATTGAAAACTACATGTAAAAAAAAAAATGTTCTTTTACAATTTCCAACCAAAACTCAGAACATTACAAGAAACCTAGAAAATTTCTGATAAAAATATCTGTGATAAAATTGATTCACAAATCTATTGTTCTGGAAACAAGTTTTTCCCAAGGGATGGAAGTTATAATTTAGCTATTTTTACTTAAGTGAAAGGCTTTTTGAGTTCAATGAGGACAATAACAAAAATGGCATCTGTTTATAAATACTGCAAAAAAAAAAACTTACAGTACTTGGCACTCCAAACTCTGACAAAAACCCCAGAAAAAAGAACAGTTTGATTGAAGTCTTTCATTTTTCAAAGTGCAATTATTAGAAAGCAGTAGTAGTTTTGTAACCACTAGCATCAAATTTTCATATTACCTCTTAATTTCATAGACTACTGTAGATACATTTCCTTCCTATTGCTATTTTTTGAAGTAATTGTGTTAAGTTTCTGACTTGCTTTTCACTGGATTGTCAGTTTTAAGATGTGGACTACTCAATATTTGTTTCAAGTAGCTCCTCTCTTGGTCACTTTAAAGCTGGAGTCACTTCTCTTCCAGCATCATTTTAAACATTATCTCAACCCCCAGCACATTCTCTGAATATATCTTTAGAAATGTAAACTCATGGCAGTGACAGACATTTCCACAACTGTCTAATGAGAGTAGGTTTGTCCACATATGAAAGTGAAAAGATTAAGCTACTTTGAAGAAAGGCAACTTATTCTTCATGGGTGCTTCCAGATTTCAGTCCAATTGAGTTTTTATGTATTGACTTCACACCTTGACAGTCTTCATGCAGCCCTGATCTCAAGCAAGAATAACCCTAAAATGTTAATCATTCTGAGAACAGTGGCACTTTACAAAGCCCTTTTCCCAAGAGATTAGTGTCTCAGTGGTGCTCCTGCATGGATTTTTTGATACCAGATTAATTTACCCATTGCATTCATACCCTCATGAGAACTAAACACCTTTTTCTACTTAGACACTTATTCTCCCAAAACATATAGAAAATCACTGTCTTTTCAGATAGTGGATATATTTGCCTGAAACTGTGCATAAGGCTAAAATTAAAGGTAAGATGTAGATAGAAGCCTATACATATATATAGAAACATAAATTGCTGCATTACTCCCTTAGCAAAGCAGACTGAAAATGACAGAAACATCTCAGAACTGTATAATGGAGTAACACAAGACTCTTTTGTCTGCTGGATTCATTGTACAATCAGACTTTTAATTAATTTACATCCCTCTAAAATTTACCAATTATTTCCTTCATTCAAATCTTGGTATGCTCCAAATATTTAGTAATTATACTTTTCAGAACATGGATAATTTTTCACAACAAAAATCATAGTTTGAGTCCCCATGATTTCAACCACAGCAATGTAAATATTTAATATATATAAGAAAACTTTGCATGCTATTATCCCCTAAAATAAATTTTAAAATATATATACACTATAGGAGTATTTAATTTTAAAAAACCACAAAAAACCCAAGCAAACAAACAAACAAAAACCCTCCACAAGTAAACAAGGAAAATAACACATGGTGTGAGAATAATACATGCACAGAACTGGATCTGAAACAATTATTTATATTTAGAGCTTCATAAATCATTGACATGTGGGAAAGCATTTAATTCTTTTTCTGCCCAGCCCCTAAATGGGAAGAAATAATAGAGATGGCATGGATTTTAGCTGAAATTAACTGTGCATCTGTTTCTATGCAGAGTAAAAGTCTTTCACTTCTGTTAATGATCAGAAACAGGATGCGGCAGTAAGACATTTCCTATTTTTGTGCAGCATGGATTGTTTTTAGGCTGCTTGGAGGAAATTCTCTGTCAGACCATATCCAGGCAAGATCTAAGAGCAGAACTTAATTAGTAAGAAGAGGAAAAACTGTTAGAAATGTAAGCTTTAAAGATCACTTAAAAATGAAAAGCTGAGTTTATTATTATGCTCCAAATCCTCATTGCTTTCACGTATGGGGATAGTAGCCATCAGCAACATTAGAAGTTACACCTCCTGTGGATTAAATAAGGAGGTAACCAACTATATCAAACTGAGACCCTTACTTTTTATAGAATGGTTGGAATTGGGTAAATTTGGGACAAGTAGGGGCAATAATGTTCCTGCAGAACTTATCTGTACTTACAGGAGGAGGGCAGTATCCTAGAGAGCAAGCACATCCCAGCGATGGAGAGTGTATATTTTATGTGCTGATTCACAAATGTGGACTAGGTTTGAGTCAGGTTACAAATTTTTGATTCTGCAGTAACTGAAGATCTGAAGCTAAAACTCTGATAGAAGCAAAACTTCTATTGATTGTTTGTTTCCAGACTGGATAATATAGCATTTTGAAAGGATTGAAGTGTTTCCTTTTTTCCACAAGTTCTGAATAGAGGACAGAAAGGCATTAAATATCCTGACAAAAGTAAAGGCTGTACCTAATGGCAAGATATTTTTACTCTGCTCTGCTCCCTGTATTGCTGTGTCCCCCAGCTTAAAAATCAGAGGTTTATTGGTATAGGGTATCAAATTTAGACATAGTCTCATTTCATCCCACTTCTTAGGAAATTCTTACAAAACAACTTCATAAAAACACTAATGAGAATCTTTTAAATACAAACCATTAAAATGGGGGCTTTGCTGGAATATGAGCATTTGAAAGTATCTGAAGCAGTATATCTTAGTTGTTTTGTTTTCCAGACAGTAAAATTTTAGTTGTGTCCAAGAAGCTACTGTCTAAAAGCCATTAATCTGTATATTGTCCCTACAGTTAAGTAAAAATAATTTTGAGAAAAACAGCCTGTATTTTCTGTTTTACCTTTTCTATTGATACTTTAGTTAAAAAAATACAGTTAATAGTGGAAATTAAATGTTCCACTACTTATACAGTGATAGAGTCTAGTTTTGTTGCCCTTCGTGGGCTTTGATCATTAAAGTAATGACCACAATTAATTTTTGCCCAGAAGGGAAATATTTTTCTCAGTGCTGTGCTGCAAGTGCAACTTTTAGAGTCTCTGTGAGTACAGCTTGCATATTTGATAAAGTTAGCCATAGAGGGCATGCTCTTAGCTCTGTGGTTTTCCCTGTGTCAAGTGTTATTGGCATAATGTCTATCAAAAAATTTTTAAATTCCTGAAGAATTAAATAACAGCAGTATAGGAGACTACCTTGAACCCCTTGCCCTCTCCTCACGATACTCCATGCCAATCAAGTTCAGAGCTGGGTTAGTGGTGCCATATATTGCCAACTCTAAAAGAAGTTCAAGGCAAACTGCTGTTTTGATTCTCTCAGCAGGGAGCGACACTTCTAATAGGCGTGTGCATCTGCTGCTCATGGAATGGAAATATCCTTGGCTGGTTGCATTCCTGCCCATCTGTCGGGATGGCACGCTGCCTGCTGACAGGTCGGTCACATCGTTGCCACATGGCATAAATGCCAGGAGAGGGACAACTTATTTGGCCAGCCTGCTTGTCAGTAAAAGTGAGCAGAGCTTCTGCAGGACATCATTACAAATGCTAGCAGGGCCACTTCGATAACTGATCAAACTTGGTGTCCTCTTAATATATTTTCATATTGTAGCACCTAGCCCTCAGATATTTCCGCAAGTGTCTTTCACACACGTAGCAATCTGTCCCTTGGTGAAGATTAGCTTTGAAGTATTAAAGTATACTATAAAACATTTGCAGAAAATACTTATAAAAACAGTAAATACTTTTTATGGTAATTCCATACCATCAAACCTGTACCAGTGGTGTAGATATTAAGTTGAACCTTCCACTCTGAAGCTCATTTACTGCCCTCTGACTCTGAAGAGTTCTCTATCTTGACATTTTCCAAATTACAGTTTCCCTTTCTGAATAGCAGAAACAGCTCTTTTGCTTTATTTCCCAAAATAGCAACATTCCTCTTTGATCTCTTATTGAGAAATGCTGACTTTTTTCTGAGCATAAACACAGATGATCTTATTTAGTGTACTTCATTTGAATCAATAGTTAGATTAAGAGTTAGACAATTTACTAACAAATTTGGAGATTCTGTTATGGCATCACTTTCAAATAAATGAGAAGGAACATCAAATTTCCCATTTTCAGGAAAATATTTATGGAATAGAATTATTTATTTGTAATTCATTTCTACATTTTTTTTATTGTTTAAGTTCTTTCTGATACTTCCTCAAAGAGCTCTGGAGTGTGTGAGTAAGCATACTGCTCCTACTAAAGATGAGCTATATATTACTAAAAGTTGAAAATGGCAAAAGTAAATAATTCAGATAAGAATCTTTTTATTGAGTTTTGGTAAAATGTGCATAAGGTCAAAATCATCACTGAAACTTGAAAAATATATTGCTTAACACAAACTCACAGAATTTCTCAGGAACATTATTTCATTATTCATCATAATATGTATAAGGAAATATATCCAGAGCTAATACTACTGCACTCATTGAACTAAGATAAATGTAAGGTAATGTAATACTTTTATCAGTATTATGTGCATTTATATATTACTTCTCTATCAATGTGGTTTGGCTTATGGACCCTCCTCTGTTTAAAAAAAATAATTAAAGCACAACCTAAATTCAGCACCAGAAAGCATATACCTGCATTATTAGAGTCCTAAATATACAAATAAATAATCTCATCAGATTGTATACGGTGCAGAGACAAGCAGATGAACAGATCAGATATGGTAAATGCTATCTTGAATTTAGAGGAAAACAGGAGGATAAAAAGTAACATATATAGCTTTGTGATAGCAGAGGCTGAGGCATGGAGCACACGGTGTGGCTTTCTCCCCTGTGTGGTTGGTGAGTGGCTCATCCTGCCGTGTCACGTAGTGTGGTGGTGCTGTGAAACATCTCCACCGAGATTAGTCCCTGGAGGATACCTTCTGTGTCAAGGGAGCAGGATTTCTGCTCATCTAAGACCCTGCCCGGAGTACTGTTTCCATCTCTGGAGCTCCCAGTGCAAGAAAAACATGGATTGGTTAGAACAGTTCCAGCGAAGGACCACAAAAATTATTAGAGAGCTGGGACGCCTCTCCTATGAAAAAAAAATCCGAACCTGAGATCCATCACATCCTCTCTCTGCTGGGGAGCAGAAGACTCCAGGCAGAGCAGTAGAGAAAGGCAGTTTATAAGGAAGATGGAGAGACTCTTTACCAAGGTTTTTGGAGGCAGAACAAGGGGCAATGGTTTTAAACTGAAAGCAGGTAGATTTATGTTAGATATGAGAAAGAATTTTTTTTAAAATGGGTGTGTTGAGACACTGAGACAAGTTGCCCAGAAAATTTTCTCAACTATTTACCTTTGTAAACCTACACATTTGGACTGTTTGTATCCACAGTGTTACCTACTTTATTTTGGCTGAATATGAGCAGTCATTTGCAAAAGAATTTGCACTAAACAAGAATATTATGAGTATTGTGTGAATGTTCAGAAAATAATTTAATACCTTAGATCCCCATCTTTATGATGAACTATTTGGTTATACGATAAAAGTGAAGTGCAGTAGTGTTCTGGTTTAGGGCAAATTTGGGAGAGAAAAAAAAACAAACCTCTGGATGGAGTCCCTCTAGAAAAATGAATCTGAACCACCCCTCCCCTTAGCTGAATCGGGACAGAAAAAAAAATTTCCTTGGAGGAAAGTGGAAAAAAGTTGTTTATTTAACAGACAAAGCACTCCCCAGCACAACAAATGAAGGAACAATGAACAACAAAACCTCTCATTGCCCCGCAGAGATGGCAAATTCAGAAAGTCTCTCCCGTGGCTGTAGCTCGGCTCAGTTGCTGTCGGTCCCTCAGGGCTGGGAAAGGCCGGGCCCAGGCCAGGCCTGGTGGGACACAGGTGGGAGCTCCTGGGGCCCTTTGGGTGTTTAACCAGAGCAGGTTCAAACAGTGCCAAGAAAAAGGAAAAAAACACAGTCCAGAGAACTTCTCTGCCTCAGCCAGCCAAAAACTAACAAAAAGCAAAGGAGAGCTCTCTTCTGCAGTCTACACACTGCAGACAACACAGGCCGTGTGTGAAGGAAAGCTGAAAACTCTTATCTTTATGTTTAGAAAACAACCACCTCAGACATTCCACCGTGTCTCGTTCACTCCCAGATCCAGTTTTTAAAGGCACAACACTTATTTCTGAGCTAAACAGATGAATGGGGATACAATTTAGCATCAACCTGGGACAAATAGTATGCAAACAAACTACATAAAGCAAACTCAGAATCATATTTAGCTTACAAAGTACAAGCCTTCTGTAAGCTGAAGTCTTCTCACTGGGATTTTTTGATAGAAGTTATTTCTTGATGGAATATTTGTTTGGGTTTGGGTTTTTTTGCAATTGCTTTCTTTCTGTTTAAAAATCAATAGAAATCAAAACATGTAAATCATTTTCTCAAGAAAGACCTTGAAAGTTGAATTACATTCCAGAACAGTGTTTTGCTAACAGTGCTAATATACTTTATTTTAGATATCTAATCAAACCTAGCTGTTGGGTCAAGATCTCTAATTCAGATTCCCAACAATGGATTGGTTACATCATGGTACATAGCACATCATACAAAAGACAAATCTAGTTGTGGAAGGATGTCTTGAACAGGGAAATTGTAGTATAATGGAACAGACAAAACAAATTACCATGAAATCACAGTAACCTTCCAAATATGATATTATTTTAATCAGGAAGGTTTTCTTGATTTCAGACAGCACTATTTGACAAAAACTTGAACTTTTGCATAGAAATTGTACTTGAAAATTGGAATTGGATATTTTTAGACACTTTTCACACAGGGATTTCCTTATTATTTCAATTTCTCTACTGCTCACATTTTTTTTATAATAATGAATTTTTTTATTAATATCATGGTTTGCAAACACATTTTCTTCTACCAATAGCAGATAGGAAGCAATTTTTCTATTTGCAGTAAATTTCAATATGGCAAGAAATACAACTTCTCAGATGCCTATGATGAGTTAAATAGAAATTTAACCTAAAATACATGCTTAGCAGGATTGTATATTCTTATATTCTATAGTAAGGAGAGTTAGCATTTAAGGACCTATTTCATTAATAGCAAATAAATTTATAAGATGTCCCATGAAGACACTTTGAAGTTTTTCAGAGCAAATTATGGAAGATAAAATACAAAACTTTCCTATAATTAAAAATAAAATCAGTAACACCATCACTGATGCCAGTGCATAGGAAAATTTAACAAAATGTGTTTTTGTAATGCTGAAGTGATAGAAGTGAAATGACAATAAATTAATTTTAAAAATTACTTATGTGTTGTTCCATTTGTTTCATAGGAAATATATTTCTTCAGACTTCTGTGTTATGACAAAAGTAGTACTAGCAGAGTATAAGTTACATGCACTATGTTAGTGAGTATATCCCAAATAAACGCCTATAAGGCAGTCCTGGAAAAAGAGCTTGAAAATCATGACAAAATCAAATCAGGAATCTTCATATAGAAAATTAAAATGCACAAACACAGTCAACTTTACTAAAACTTTCATTCTTGAGTGTTTTTTACAGTGAAAGTTACACAGTACTGCAGGTTCTCAAATTCACATTTGTAATTTAATTCCACTAAAAGATGAGAGACATTTTGTTTCTGAAGGTCATAAACCACAAAGCCAAGAATTTTTGCAGGTACAGGTAATTTAGGGTTTTTTTACCCAAAACTATAAAGCAGAGATATGGATATATTTTTATAAGGTAGCCTAAGCTCATATAATTTTGATTCTGTCTCCATAAGGCTGTCAGTATTCATACACAAAATATGTGACCACTATAGAATACAGCAAGATCCTCACCTATAAATTATCATAGGTAAGGCATTACAACTTTCCAAGTGGTTGTTTTACTCATCAGTTTCACCTGTACGAAAAACAGTAAGCTAAGGATGGTTTGCCTCTCTAAACTATGTATTTCTGACCCAGAAAGGAAAATCTCCTCAAAGAATCAAAACCTCACATGGTAGTTTTGGAATAGGAAAAACCACATTTAAATATGGACAAGGAATCAAAAAGAAAGAGAAGCGTAATACAACAAATTTAGTACGCTATTGTAGCAAATCAAACTTCCTGAAAGTCAATGAATGGACATTTCTATAAGAAACAAAAACCAGAGCAAAATGATGTCAAAACAAGGGTATCACTTCCAGCCATCAAGCCAAGATGAGCAGAAGAAAAGTAATTATTTAGCATTGTACCCATTCTCCTTTAATTCTATTTGAATTCTAATTTGAAAAGATATATTATAACTGGATAAAAAAAAGAAAGTCAGTAAGAAGGAACTGTTACAATATTTCTGGATTTCACTTCAAAAATTTTCATCAATTTTGTATAGAATATTTCCATTAAAAATAATTAACTAAAAAGCCTCGTTAGAATTGTGAAATCTTTTCATTTTCCTTACTATGAGATAACCCAACAGTTGTCTTATTCAGTGACTTATTCTATTAATTAATCTTAAAAATCCATAATTTCTGGAGAAAAAATTTAAAATAAAGGTTGTGCTGATAATTTCAACCAGTTGTCACATACAGTCTAGATATAGAATATTGTACAAGAAGTAAAACCCAAGACTAGCTCAGGTCATGAGGGCTTTCTTAATGGCATAACTAGTACTAACTGGTATGACTAAAAGTGGTGTCATTTAGTCAAAGTCAGAATTAAAAACTAATGAAATTTTGTCTAATTGTGCTGGAAGAGAGTTTTTACTTGAACACCCTAGATGAGATAAGCGCCATGCTGGTCTCTGGCAGTGTCTATCTGTCTGTGCACTGTCACTGCTCACCATCAGGGAAATTTCATTCCTTTCACAAGAGACCATTCCAGTCAGAGTTATCATTCTCACCTCCATTCCACACAACTTTCTTCTACTTGCTGCATAAGATACATTTCTCTTATTAGCACAGCAGCCTACAGTGATTTCACTGAGTCATTCTTGCTTAGATCTATACCAAAGTACCTCTGAACATACTCTTCGTACAAATAAAGACTGAAAATAAAGACTGAACTCAGAGAAGCTTGAGCCAACACTTCCAGTGAAACTAGGGATCAAAACCAACTTCATTGTGAAGAAAACAGTAGTGATAAAAGGAGGTGTCAAGTGTGAGCAGGGAAAACAAAGTCAGCTGCAGAATGAAACACCAGATTGAAAATGGACAGCGAAAATTACCGACACATATCCAAATTTACAGGTGGCAAGGTTTTTTGTCAGCCTGGATTAGAACTTCAGTCTAATGTCAGCACTGTGACAACATCACTACTATGCAAAAATTAGCTCGGGAAAGATAAATAAAATACTATTGCTAGGTAATGGATGAAACTGATTTATGAGATGAGAATAAAAGAGGTATGGTTCTACAATTTTGCTAAGTGATCACCTACATATTGTGGGTAGATACAGGCAGAGAGGAAGGAAAGGAATTATTTCAAGTATAACAACAGACCATAACTGCCTAAAGAAATAATAGCTTACACTGAGAAAAGGATAATTTTAGATGTATATTAGAAAATACTTTCTGATCCATTAGACTTTAATATCATCTTCTGAAGAAAGTGCTGAAATCCTGGTTATATAAGAAATTTAGCATTTAGCCTGAAAGGAGTAACAGGCATATGCTAAGAAGAACAGTACAGAACCTGCAAGAAATTGAACAAAGTTCTATCAGGTCATCTAATTCACCTTAATTTCTATGAAAATTAATGTTTGCTCTTTTCCCTTGGTTTAAATTTTGTTCATCCAGTCATGAAACCTTTTAAATCTCTGGACTCTAAAAATGTCTTTCATTCAGGCAGCAGTGCCTCAAAGCTATTCACGCTAATTAGCCAAGGTCATTTAAATACATTTTTCATGAAGCACCTTAAACTCAGTGTGCCATTTTATCTATTTATCAAATTGCTAATCAATATGCTATACCACAGTTACCACTGGGCCTCGAGTTACACGCAGAATGCTGCACGAATTTAAATTGTGCAAGCTGCTGTCTGCATAAATGAAATTAAAGCGTATGCATTGATCATTATTCACAACAGAAAAGCAGTGGCCTAAATACATTCACATCAGAAATCTGTATTTTAGGTAAATCTTAACTGTATTGTTGGCCTCTTTTTTTATATGTTTTTTAACAAGTCTTCGATTTCACTTTCTTTCTCCAGCATATTACCTCCACTGTATTGGTAAAGTAATTTATTCCATCCTCTGTGGAGACCCTGGATCTCATTTGCCAGCATATTTATCTTTCCTGCCACTGCACTGTCATTCATCTGCAATCTCCACAGAATACCAGACCTGTGCAGAATTTCAATTAGGATTGATTCAACTAAATCCAGGCCACAGAATTGAGGCTGACAGGGTGACCCCCTGAGAATTTAATATGTTGAATCCTAAAAAAGAAAACCTAGTAAAACTGCAAAACAGAAAACAACTCAAGTTTAACACCCTAATTCATTAACTCCTCTATACACTCACTTTAATCTCTCTCACAATAGGTTTTTTCAGACTCTCTGTATTGTTTACAGTAGTTTTGACTACCACAGGAAAGACATTAGCATAAAAACTCTACTCTTCGTCTGAGGTCTAATCAACTCAAACTCAGGCAGCTTGTAATGAACAGAGAAATTATTTCCATGGAGGCTGAGCTGCTCTAAGCCTTCTATTCTGCATATATACATTCAAAAATCAGTACAGTATAGGTATACAGGTAAGCTAGCTTTTTTGGATCCTCGACATCCAGTGCTATTCAATGCAATCATTGACAGACTTCATCTGCTTGTCAGTTAAATATCCTAAAAGAATTTCCTAAATAATATGTGGTTACTAGAACAATCTTGTAGGTTTCAAGGCAACTAAACTAAAGAACAAGAATCTGGGAGGTCTTTTTTCCTGTATTATGCAAGTATCCACTATTTGAGTTTTAACTTTAGTTGTACACAACTTGAGACTTACTCTGATTGTACACCAGAAGCAGACGTAAGTACATACACAGTTTTACCCAAAGTATTGCAATAAAATGGAGAAATTACAGCAATTCCACATTTAATTAGATTTTTTGTTGTTGCTAAAGAATTATATTATATTTTCTCTAAAGATCAAATTTAACCATTGAAAACTATAAAGGTCTACATCACTTAATGAAAGATAAGGTAAGAACTCACATATTAAACACTTACCAAATATTAAATCAAACAAAAGAGTAGAAATTAAGTTGGGAAATATTGACAAACACAAATATTAGTGTTAATAGAACATGAGTCTGCTGGAACTGGACAAAATAATTAAAAGTCATTGATTTGCTTGTGCATAGAAAAACATCAATTAGTCTAGCATAAGCAAAGAAATTAAGAAAGTAATTGATATTTTAAATTGACTAAACTAGAAAATATTTCACATGTGACAAATACTTTGGAATCCTTTGTCCGTCACAGTCAGAAATTTCTCAGTGTATTAGGATTATTTTGAAGAAGAGGCACAATTATCACCAATTAAAAATTAATATCTATACAATGTCCAGAAAGAACCCCCTATAAGGTAGATTTCTTTCTGAAATTTGGTCACAAGGTCTATGCGTAACTGCAGTAAAGAGGCAACTGCATTAATACATGCTTTATTGCATTAATATAATAGATCTTTGCCTTTGGTCTATAAGCATAGTGTGGGATAATGGAGGTGCAAAAAAATCCTCTCCTAAATATGTACTTCAATGAGCCCTTTCCAAGGCTGTTCTGAGGTACCAGATTATGACTGCAATCATTGAGAATTTTTCTCCAGTACTACATATATATAGAAAGGCTACAATAAACATATAAACACAAAACATAATTTTTTTCATTATCCTTTCTTTGGGGAATAGGTGAAGAAACACAGATGTGTTGCTACACTACCTACAGCTGTCATGTGGATATAATGGAGAATTTTCAAGTATGAGAACATAATAATGAGATTCAACTCAAATTGGAGAGGATACAGGGGAATTTTGCCATCTTCCTTCATTTGTCTAGATTTGATCCATTTCTTCACTGATCATAAACCAGTTTTTCCATACACTGGACATTTATCTGACTAACTGTCTTTTTTTCCCCAGTTCATAACCTGAAACTAAGATCCAGTTGTCCTATTAAGAGGTTAGTTTCAGTATTTGGAAGGGTTTCTATGTGTTATCATTAAAAAGAATAATAAATAAAAATACTAAAAGAAACTACTGCTGGTGGAAATTTCAGCAGCTCATTTACTACATCATGTTTCTTGCCTTATGACATAACACCAGACATGACAAGATCAAGCCTTTCTTTTCCCACTTGATAGCTAACTTGACCCAAAGCCCCATTACTGAAAGTCACTCAAGGTAGCATCTCATAAACTGCCTAATCATTTGACTCATCTCCATTTCATTCCACCTATTCTTCTTCTATTATACTTCCTACAGCCTTCAGAAGTTTTAAGAATCAATCATCACAGATTTTTTTACAAATACTGTAGAAAAAGAATGTCATACATCTGTCTTCACTATGGTGCCCACTATTTTCTTTTCTTTCTGATGAGTAAGACATTTTGTTCTTTCAATTTATTTATACAGTCTTTTTTATTACATTTTATTGCTTGAAACTGTTTCTTGTGACTTATCTGGTCTGATTGGTCTTTTATTCTTATTCCACCACCTTACATTCAGATCCTTTCCATTCTTGTGTAATTTCTGTTTGTTTTTCAAGTCCCTAAAGTAATCTGATAAAGTAACATATATCTTTTGCTGTACTTTCTATCTATATTTGTCACCAGGATATTTTGCTCTTATGCTTTTAATAAGGTTTTTACTTTGGCAGACACTTCAGTTATATTATTTTAGCCCTATATAACATTCCAAATAGATCTTCTTTCATTTTCAGTGATTTTATTGAGATTTTTGCTTGGGTTTGTTGTCACTTTAATAATGCCACTATATTTAAAATATTCAGAAATTGCACTCCTGCCTTTAAAAATCAAAGTAAATGACCAAAGAGGAAAAAAATGACCTTATAAATTTTATCTATCAAGACATATCTAATTCTGATAAATCTCATTATATTTCTATTACTCTTGTTATTTCAATCAGTTTCTTATCATACATTTTATTCACAATAAATATCACTTATATGTCATTTTTAGAGTTTTTTGTGGTTCCTGTTTGTTCAGAATGGAATTTTCAAAGATATGTCTACACTGTTTACTTTTCCAATTGAAACCCACTTTATTGTTGAAGGCTTTTTTTTTTTACATTAAATATAATCTTTTCAATATAAAGGAAATCATTCTCTTATTAATGGCTGTAGCAATTTTATACTGGCCTCAGTTGCCCTGGATTGGGTGTCAACCATAGGGAAGCTGTAAACAGGTAAGGATAATGACTGAGGACGTAAAGTTTCTAACCATTTTTTCTAATAGCAGCTCTGTTCAGTCCTCACTGCTCTACTCTTCCTTTAACTTTCAAATAGGTAGAACAGTGACTTCACCAAATGTGCTAGAACACTTTCAGAATACACTGCATAATACAGTGTGTTTCTGAAATCTATGTACAGCAGAAACACATTTCCTATTTGAAGCCAGGTTGATAGAGATACATGACATCATTTTTGTCTCATTACTTTTTTATAACTGTGCAGCTTAATTTCATTCTAGAGCTTTACCCATCTACAGAAACACTAAAAAAAAAAAAAAACCCAACAAAGTAGGCACATTATTCTAGGCTGTTCTCACTCCCACAGGAAGAGTAGTAGAGGGAAGAGAAAGGAGCCAGAAATAGTGCAATGATGGACAATTCAGGACATTGGGCATCTGTTGATTGGATCTAGGCTCATTATTTCTGCCATTTACTGAATGGATTGTTGAGGATTGTTTTCCTTTGGAGATATTTGCAAAAAAGAATGATGCAATTACAGAAATAGCTGCATGATGCCATGGCCCCACCTGCTATTTGTTCCCTATCCAATACTTAAAGCATCGGAGTTTCACAATTCTACATTTTAGTAAGATTTTGTTCCTCATAGACTGTGCTCCAAAGTACAGACTATTTATCTCATCTGAGCTCTGGAAACAAGTTTTGCATATTATCATTTAGCAACGCTTCGTCAATGCAGCTGGCAATGTGAAAACTCAAAAATGTCCAAGATGTCAATTAGACAAGATTATCGAGACATATCAGTTATCAGGGCTCCACTGCACTTGTCAATGTACTCAACATGAAGAAAATACATCCTCCAAAATCAAATCCTTATAATCTTCACAGACAGGAAAAGATGCCATCTGAATTATAACACTATGAATAGTCAAAGTTCCTCATTAAAAAATCTGCATTAATTGCATGGTACTTCATATATCTACATACCCATAAAACACTCAGATTAAGATGCATATATTTAAACACTGCATAATTCAGTAATATATTATTTTTTTAATTGGAGACTACCTGATAGTAAATATTGTGAGTTCCTATAATAAAATAATAATGAGAAAAATAACTCCACAGTCAGCTGTCTATTCCAATCATACCTAACTTGAGAGTTAAACTAAAGTCTAAAGAAAACCAGCAGTTTTGCATCTAAAGGAACAAGGAAGAATATGCGTGTTTTAAGATTAAAACCCCTGTGAAAAAAATCATATGTACTTACTAAGTTTTTTCCTTAGTCACATTACTGGAAATTAAGCTCCAATGTGAATTTACAGCACACTAATGACACTACAGTGATTTCCCATGGGGACATTAGAAATGCACATTAACAGTATAATAAAAACAAATTGAATTGAATCCTTTCTCTGGTAAAACAAAATTTAGTAGAAGTTGTCTTTGCTAAGGGAAAAACCACAGCAAAAAGGGGAAAAAATCTAGATTAATCTATTTGCATAAAATTATTTGAGCTTCTAAAATGTCAATGGAATAATACGTGTTCATAAATAATGTATTTGATAATTAACTGGAAAAGATTTAACTCATATATTATTCACAAATATTATTCAAATATGTCTAAAACATATCCTGCATAAAAGATATTACTTCAAGTCACCAGTGTGGTCTGCAGTACCACATTCATACTTCTATGGATTCTTACTGCTGCTGTTCCATTAGCTTTTCAGGAGCTGACACTAGAGAGTCAGATGGGTTCTAATTAGTGAGGCTCCATTATAACATTAAATTCTGTTAAAAAAACCTCAGGGTTTGGCCCTCCATCTTTTAGTGTTTTACATTCAGAAAGGTGTTATGCTTAATATATTTCAGCAGAAGAAACTCATTCAATAACTGACAACAGTGCTTACATATTGCTAAAAAAACCCTTAATTTCAAATTCTTTACACTTTTGACAGAGCACACGTAAATAATGGAAAATTTGGACAAATATTTTCATGCTTATTATCCCCACCTCATTGAACATTAGTGTCATTCACACTTTTAAACAAGCTGGTATCTCTTTAATCATTATATCCCAGCAAAAGTATCTAGAATTTATGCTGTGTCAAGTATATCCCTCCTAAGCATAGATTTTCATGGTTTATGTTAGCTCTAGACAATAGTGTCTCTGTTATAAACATGTTCCCACAGACAGATTTTTGCTCTGAGGACTGCAGAGATGATTCTTCACATTATTCTGACTTCAGAATCACAGGGAAACCTTTGAGATTGTAGTGCAAAGTGAGATCATCCATAAATTGTCCCATACACAAACATACTCAGGTAAATACACAGTCTTTCACTGTCTAAAGTGAAAATTAAATATTCAAAATAGCTGAAATCACCTCCTCTTCTAACTAAATATTGCATATATTGGAAATGTCTTATGGCAGACTTTTTTGAACATGAATCAAATGTGTCATTTTTATCCATGCATATATCCTCCAGAGAACTCTTGGAAGAGTTATAGGAAGACAAGGCCTCCATTCAAAAGGATTTTCTAACCTTGGTCCTACAAAGAGCTGTATGCATTCCAGTCTTCCCAAGAATAAATAATGCTATTGTAATCCTTGGGATTACTCACTTATTTCTAGGCAGTATATTTTAGAAGTGAGGTAAATCATAAGCTGATGGCAGACATATCTAACGTGTGAATAAGCTAGCACTGATGCTCAGCACAGATCAGACCTGCCTCATTTGGACCCTTTGGAGGTTGGTGTCAGTGAACTAAATTCCTCTCCTTCTGAATGCTCATGTGGTGAATAATGTTTTAAATTTTTTTCTCATTCTCATTTTACAAAACTGTCATCGTAAAGTGTAAAGGAAGAAAAAAAAGAAAATGAAGAAGCAGATGAAAATTAATTTTTGAATGCTTGCTTGATCAAAGAGAAGAAATGATATAACCAGCATAATTAATAGTCTTATCTTTAAAAACTTTTAATTAAAGTTGTGTATGTTCTTCCTGAATAGAGGTAATAAATATTAACGAGGCTCACAATATTCAGTAATACTATATATGGTTTAAACATCACAAAATTCTCAGTATATACTTATTCTCATCATATCTGAATTTGTCCCCAGCAAAGTAAGATGGTTTTGATGTTCCAAATATTTGTGGAAGGAAATACCTAGTGAATGATTTTGAGAATCCAAAGATGACAAAAAACATATTGTAGAGGACTCAAACTTTGATAGGAAATATTGGGAGTTTTTTGCTTTGACTGATTGGATAGCTTCCACATGGATGAAACACATGGTAAATTATTTACAGATAATTACATCTCTGTGCTGTTGCTAAAATATTAAGACACCATTGTCCCACAGGAGAAACTGTGACAGGCATTGGCACATCAGCTAATGAATAGCTGTGGGGTAACGGAAAAAAAAGAGCTACCACAAGACCTTAGTATTAGGAAACAGAATGTCTGTAAGTAATCCATGCCCAGAGAAAAATGACACTTTCCTTTTCCCACTCTCTCCTACTAATTACGGACAGAGCAAGTGTACATTTCGTAGAACTTGCTTAAAGGTGTTTTTCTGGAAATAGTCTCAAGACCCTCTCCATTCCCTTTTCCACTATAACAAACTATGACCTAGAAATGTAGAATAATTACCTTCAACCAAAGACAGTTTCAAATACTCACAAAAAACAGGGCAGAAGTTTTGGAGAAAAGATGTATCACTACTGACATAGGAATACAGTTCGCATGCAATTGTTGGAATTATGGAGGTTGTTGTTTCACATCACGGAGTGAAAAAAATGAGAGGAAGATTCCCAGGACACACAGCCAGTATAAAAGCATCACAGAATTTAACAGAAAGTCTGCATTTTAAACAAATATTTGAATGTTAAAACTAGCTAACAACTGGCAAATTTCACTCTTTATTTGAGTAAATGGAAAGAATAGTACTTGGAATATTTTTGCTGAAAAACTACATGGAAATTATTGGAAATTAAGATTTGCAAGATATGTTTTCTCAACCATTATTATCTTATTAAGAAAAAAATTCCTTTATGCTAGAATTATTGGATTTAATATAATTTTAAAGGTACCCTTTAAAATAGGTTTCTCATTTCATAAGGCATATTGCAGTAAGGTAGAAAGACATATCACTAATAAATAATCCTCATAAACTCTGTCTAAATCTGCAGAACTGTGCTAATCTCAAGGATCTATGTGGCTTCAACTTGCTATGAGTGATAGGAATCCATCTTCAGGACACCATATTGTGTCATTTATCTAGCATAATGATCACCTGCACAATTATAGTATTAGTTCAAAAGCAGTTCATAAAGCTGTCATCTGCTCAGCAGACAGATTAAGCAGAGGCTCTATCAACAGTAAAGCAAATTAGATGTAAACACATCCTTGAAATACATGCTTATGTTCTTTCCTGCATAGAACTTAAAGGCTTAACAAGTTTAAATTTCTGATTTAGAACTTTAATTTACTTTTTTTTTTAACTCAAAAGAATATACCAAAATACAAAGTTGCAATGAGGCCTATAATTCCCCCTGGGAATTAAACTAGTCACCCAACAATTCCTTTCAATATATGCCTGTAGCAAAGCACATTCTTGTGATATTGAGCTATACCAATGTGAAAGGTGTACCTTACAACTCTGGTACATATTCATGGGTTTGGACAGCAATGTATGATATCACAAAGTTAGAATTATAGAATCAGAGTATTCTAGGTTAGAAAGGACCTACAAGGATCATTGATTCCACATTCTGACCATGCACAAGACCACCTCAAGGGTCACACCCAGTGCCTGAGAACATTTTCCAAATGCTTCTTGAACTCTATCAAGCTTAGTGCTGTCACCACTGCTCTAGTGCCCAATCAGCCTCTGGGAGATGATCCTTTTCCTAATACCCAACCTAAGCCTCATTTTACATAACTTCAGGCTGGCCATCTCTCAGGTTCTGTCTCTGGTAACTGTAGGGAGCAGTTCAGTGTCTTCCCCTCCACTTCCCCTCCTGAGGAATCTGTACACCACTGTGAGTGCTATCCTCAGACCCCTCTTCTCCAGGCTGAACAATTCAAGTGACCTCAGCTGGTCTTTTTATGTCTTCCTCTCTAGACTCTTCACCACCTTCGTTGCCCTCCTTTGGATGTTTTCTAACAGCTTTATATCTTTCTTANTCTGTACACCACTGTGAGTGCTATCCTCAGACCCCTCTTCTCCAGGCTGAACAATTCAAGTGACCTCAGCTGGTCTTTTTATGTCTTCCTCTCTAGACTCTTCACCACCTTCGTTGCCCTCCTTTGGATGTTTTCTAACAGCTTTATATCTTTCTTATTCTGCAGCACCTAAAACTCATAGTGAGGCCACTCCAGTGCAGAGCAGAGCAGAGCAGGACAATCCCCTCCCTTTCCTGGCTGTGATGCTGTTCCTGATGCCCCCCAGGACAGGGTTTGCCTTCCTGGCTGCCCAGGCACTGCTGGCTCAGGTTCAATTTGCCACAGACCAGGACTCCCAGGTCCCTTTCCATGGCACTGCTCTCCAGCATCTCATTCCCCATTCTGTTTGTACATCCAGGATAACCCTCTCCCAGGTGCAGATTTCAGCATTTTCCCTTGTTGAACTTCATATGGTTGGTGATCACTCAGCCTCTAACTCGTCAAGGTGTTTCTGCAGGGCCTCCCTGCCTTCAGGGGAGGCAGTGGCTCCTTCCAATTTAATACGACAGGCAAATTTGTTGGCATTCCTTCTAGTCCCTGCATCCAAGTAATTCATGAAGATGTTAAAGAGCACTGGCCCTAAGACGGAGCCCTCCAAAACCCCACTAGCAACTGGTCACCAGTCTGATATCACCCCATTTATTGTCACCCTTTGAGCCCAATGTATGAGCCAGTTGCTCACTCATTCCATGGTGTGTTTATCTGGACATCTCTTTGAGAGACAGAAACAAAAGCTTTACTGAAATCTGAAATGATTACATCAGCTGGCTTCACTTGATCAAAAAGGTGGGTTACCTGGTCATAAAAGGAAATAGGGTGTGATAATCAGGACTTTTCTCTCATGAAGCCACGCTGGCTATGATCAATGACTGTGTTGTCTTTCAGGTGTTTTTCAGTATCTCCCAGAATAATCTTCTTCATAAGACACTGAAGGGAAACTGACAGTCCTGTACTGTCCAGGGTCATCTTTCTTACCCTTCCTGAAAATTGGGACAATATTTGTCATGTTCCAGTCTACTGGGACCTCACCAGATTCCCCATAGCATTCCAAATATCACTGAGAGAAGTCTCACAATGACACCAGCCGGCTCTTGTATTCTAGGATGCATTCTGGAGCACAAAGACATAGGGATGCAGCTGGAGGACAAAGTTCAGAGTCAACTGGGAGTCTATCATTCTCACAGTCATGGTACTCCAGCTCATGCCTTTGAGACTCCCAGACCCTATAACTGGTGTTGAAGACCTAAGTGAAGAAAGCACTAAACATCCCTGATTCATCTGTGCCTCTGTTTGTGAGGTGACTGTCCTCATCTTAAAAATGGGATAATGCAATTTCTGGACTGCCTTTTGCTGTTAACATATATTTTAAAGCCCTTTTAATTGTCACTCACAGTGGTCTATTTGAGCTTTGACCACACAAGTTTTGTCCCTACAGTGGCAAGCAAAATCTCTGTATTTCCCCCATGTCATCTGCCTTTGCTTTCACTGGGCGTGCACCTTCCCTTTCTGCCTTACTTCCAAGAGATGATTCATGTTCAGCAAAGCCAGCTTTCTGCCTTGCCTACTTGACTTCTGACATTTGAAAATTTCCTGTTCCTGTGCCCTTAGGAGGCAGTGCTTAAAATATGATCAGCACTGATGTGCTCCAGAACCTTCTAAAGCATTTTTTCAGGGATCTTAGTAATTTCCTGAAGTCTGCTTGTCTCATGTCCAGGGTTGAAGTACTGATGCCACTTTCTCTCCTGTCACAGAGATTTTAAATTGAACTTCTTTGTGGACACGGTG